>CABHPH010143407.1:0-30888 GCA_902168325.1 Peromyscus nudipes
CGCCCACACAGAGGCCCAAATATATTTATTGTTTACACTATAAAACCCAAGGTATTTCAGTGCTGCTACCTCAAGAACAATCCTAGGTTGTGGTTAGTCAAGTCAGAGGTCACGAGATGACTCTGAGGAACGTTTGTAGCTTCACAGTTAAATGTTAGTGGTTCCTGTTATTTCAGTGTGTCCCCAACTTGTGACCATGTCCACAGCCTCCTTTTCCTGCCCTTTACAAGAAATGTCCCATAACCCCTGCTGAGCAGTTTGTGGACTCTTAAGTATTTGGAATTATAATGCACTTGTTTATTTAACATTAAAAAGCATCCTTTCCCCACCTCCTGCCCACCTCCACCCCAGCCACCAAACAGTAAACCTGTTTCAGGTCCTATGTAGACTCAGTCATTCTCCTCTTGGGAATGAAAGGACGAGAGACTGTAGGTGGACTGCTGGCATGTCTTCATTTTTCAGTGCACTTTTTTAAACCACTGACTTAAGCTGCCCATGTTTAAATGCTTCCCTGGAAAGATGACAGAGCGGTGGAGAGTCCTATTGGCTGAGCCCTAATCTGTTTGCTTTGTTGCAATCTTTCTTCCCCCCCCCCCTTCATTTTAACTGTTAACCTATTTATAAATCTAAATCTACACACAGAGGTCACTGGTTGGCTGAACTTAAACCATTTTACTCAGTAAATTTAATTAAGAAAATACAGTGCAACTCATAAGCAAATGAGTTTTTTCCTAGTTTTAAACCAAACCACCCTCTTGAGTGCTGATTGCCTTGCCCGACCCCTGGTGATACAGAAACAGGCAAAATTAAAAAGGACATTAAAGCTTCATTAAATCTGAAACACATTTAGTCCAGTGACATATCTGCAGGCCATTTCAGAGAAGATTACATACTCTCTTTTGTAAGTTTCCTAATTTATAATACCTTGACAATCAAAACTGGGGAAATGCAAGGTGATGAATAGGCCAGTAGGCTAAGAGACACGGACTGGGCCCGGCCCAGCCATCCAACTGCTCACAGCGTATGTGCTCCCTCCCCGGAAGGAGTCAGTGTTTGTTTTGACTTTTGTGAAGAAGTTCTTCGTGCAGCCGTGTCTGCTCAGAGTGCACTTTCTCCTTCCACCTGATAGCTTGATGAAGAAGGGGTTCTGGGCCTCACTTTGTGTTCCTCTCCACTTGGTCATGAGACAGGTGGTGGGGAGTGAACAGCTCTGGGGCTCCATTAGACTGAAGGATAAGCACACGTGGAAGGCAGAGTCCTCTGAAGGGGCCTTCAAACAACTGCCTTCAATGCAGCCCAGTTACACTCTGCCTGAGCTCACTAGTGTAGAGCTGGGACCCTTAAGTCTCCTGCCATAGCAGCCCAGTGATGACACTCCATAAAAGAAGAAGTGACCATCCTGTCCCAAGGGCAAGGGACCCTTCTGTGTCGTGTAAATCCAGAGTTCACATCTGCAAGATGCCAGGTAGGACTGAGGTCCCAATGGATAGATGTCAGGGAAACACAAAACAAAGTTAAACCCAAGAATGCCACTCGCCCCAGGTCAGCCACTGCTGCTTGTTCCTAAGCAAACTGAGCAAAGGGGCCACCACCAGCCTGCCACACCAAGTCTTCTCTGGTCTCCTGCATAGCTTTTATACATTAGTAAGTATATAGATTTTTCACATATAAATTTAAGATACCATTATTTCATTTGGTGGATTTCCTTAATCTTTTCACATACAAATGAGAAAACATATAAAGGAGGCACAGGAAAGAAGATGGATGCTCACCTAAGTCAGATGAATGAGACCAGCCATCCCTGCTTCCCTGTCCCAGTTATGACAGAGGGGCGGGTGCATGCATGCACACGCTCCTGTCTGCTGGACACCAGCTGTAGGCCGATGATGACTGGCAAGTCAGAGGCCTGGGTTAAGATGAGAGAAATTCGATTCTCACATTATCCTGCTCTTGCTACTTAAGCCTTTTTCTTATTTTATTTGTCTGTGTTGGTTTTGGGGGAGGACCTCCCTATGTGGCCCAGGCTGATGTTGAAGTCAGGATCCCAATGCCATAGTTTTCCAGAGTGCCGAGATTACAGACACTACCACACCTGTCTCTGAACCAAGAGTGTTGGCACTGTGGGTCTCTTAGCTCTTGATAGTATGTGTGGTAGGCACATTGCTCCTGCCAGTCAGTCATGTGGGCAGAAATCTTCCATGGTCCCCAATGATGTGTTCAACACGTACTCACATGTAAGGAATTAAGCCAGAATGTTATGGGTGTATTATAACAGATATCAGGCTCTTAGCCATTTTAGATGAGAGATCCTTCTTTTGCTGTCTCTTTACCCCAGATGAAATTCATACTCCACAGATCATTGTGATAATAGATGACAGCTTTTGGTCACTCCTCACTGCCTGTCGGGTCATTACAGAAGGGTACACCCACCACAACAGGGACTCCTGAGTCAGTGTGCACACTCTCATTGGCAATCACTGTATTTTTCAAATCTAATATGAACCTCCAGCTTGTGTTGGGCAAGAGCAGAGTGGGGCAGTGTAACAGCATTTAGACAGCAGCCAGAATCACACAAAACCCCGGACTGACTTAGGTGAGCATCCATCCTCTTTCCTGCGCCTCCTTTATATGTGTTCTCATTTGTATGTGAGAAGATTATGGAAATCCACCAAATGAAATAATGATACCTTAAATTTATATCTTAAAAATCTACATACTTACTAATGTATATAAGCTATGAGTACAAAGTGGCACTTAATTAGATATTCCAACACACAGCACACACATGTGCACACACAAATATCCAAATGAGTGTTGGCCTTTTCAAAGGAGTCTACCATCCAAAGTCATATGGCTCATCCTATTACATTACTGTTCAAACTGCCTTTAGAATTTTAAAAACCTCAACAGCCCAGTCTGTCTTTAGTGAGTGATCTTTGTAGGTATTTGGGGTTTGAATATACATGGGTCATTCGGGCATCATGCAACACAGAAGTCACATGATCACCAAGCTAAGGGGTATCTTTTAAAATCCAAGTTTTGATTTTCTCAAAAAGTGAGAAAGGTATTCTTTTGTTTCATGAAATGATTCTAAACACCATTTTAAAAGAAGAGTTTTGGAAGTGTTTGAGCAACATCAGTGTCTTTGAAACAAGTATGCAACTATGAAGCTGTCAGAAGGTTGAGCAGTGTGCTGAGAACACTGGACTAAAAGCAGTTTGGGGGACAGCCCCTAGATTTCTCTTGACTCACCGTGTGAGAACCCCTTGAGGGACTCTAGGATTTGTATCTGCTCTCTAGGTCCATGTGCTCAGAGGCATTTTTGCTTCCTGGAGGTTACACTTGTACTTTGTAGGCAGTTACAGGTGTATATGGAGGGTTCAGAACCGAGTGGGCCACACTGGGAAGCTGCACAGTTTCATCATTGTTTCCTTTAAATAGGTAATGGTCAGCCAGGTATAGTGGTGCACACCTTTAATCCTAGTACTTGGGAGGTAGAGGCAGGGGGATCTGTGACTTTAGGCCACCCTGCTCTACAGAGTGAGTTCTAGGACAGGACTGTGTACAAAGACCCTGTCTCAATAAACAGATAAATGTAAATAAGTTGTGGTTTATTTGTTCAGTCTGATCTTATTACGTTATATCAAGCCTATACTTGTCCAAGTCACTTAGTTTTTACATGTGAGTTAACAAAAGTGCTTAGCCCAGAAACAAAGAGCAGTATACAATCAAACTAGGCACAGGGGGGTGAGGGGGTGGGGGGAGACACGACTGACTCTCCCAGGTTCAGATGGAGGCCTCTAGGACCACCCTCACAGCCTTGCATGGCCAGTTCCATACTGGTGGGACCTGGAACTGACAGGGAAGCATGAAGCAGGAAGTGGGTGAGAATGATAGCTCAGGTTTCAACGTCATAATCTAGCCCACTCCCACTTCCTGCAACCCCTCCTTCAGACCTGTAGCCGAAAACCACAGAGCTGTGCTCTAGAACCAACTAGACGTTCCCATCTTACATGTGTACATCTCTGTCTCAAAGAAACTGTCACACACATACATGTGAATAATGCCCCCAGCATTGAGAATACACCCAAGAGAAAGTATGTGGGATAATGTTCAGTTCTTGAAATTAGGATATTTTTATCAGAGATAAAATATTGTCTACTAAAGAGGTCCATTCTAAATACAGTTTATAATGTAATTACAGCAATAATTTAGTTCATGCATTAGCATTGTGGATGTTTTTTTATTTGCTAGATGCAATTCTGAAATGTAGTTCTTGTGTGTCTTAAGGAGATCTGCCCTGCATGCAAATCTATAACTAGACAAATATTATTTCCTTTCCCAGCTTGCTCTTGGGAGGTTTCCATATCCTCAGGTAAGATTGTTCATTACTACTATTTGCCACTGTGACATTTGCCACTGTGACATTCATTCCTATGTATGAAGGTGCAGGAAGCGATTGTGAACATTTGAGCCACATACAAATAAATCTGTCCTGTTAAAATGAAAAGTAGTATCTTAAAGGAATCATTAGAAGTCTCTATTGGCTTTTTATTTAAAAACAAACAAACAAACAAAGAACTCTGGACTTGTTTCCCTTGTCAGAGGTTGACTGAGACCATCATGCTCCTCTTTGTATGACACTCGAGGTATCCCTTCTGCCCAGTTCCATGCTCATGTCAAGGTTGGAGGAGGGGCGCACCCTTTTCTTCATACTTTTTATGAGCATTTTGGATTCAATTAAAAATATTTGAGTTAAACGATGAAAACAAAGGGTGAAAATATCTAATGTGGGTCATTGTTTTTACCAGGTGCACAGGCCCCCAGTTTCGTGTGTGTATGATTTTGAACACATTACACCTTTTCGATTTTCTTTCTTCCTATTCACAAATAGTTCGTTAACAAGTATTGAAAATCCTAAAATTTTATAATTTCTTCACAATTTTCACTAGAGAAGGATGCTAGCAGTTAAGATATAAAGCTATTTTGTGGCTTGAAAATGATTCCCTGCTGTTGGGGGGCAGTAAGCGCAATGTCCAGAGGGATGAAAAATGAGCGGCTGACGGGTCTCTTCTGGTTGATGCGTGCTGTTTTTCTGGCATCTTGGTCTGAACAGGCCAAAGTGCCTGGAGGCATGTCTGATTTAAAGGTGGTGTTGGTCTCTGCTCTTTAAGCATCTATTAACTTGCTATTATTATGCAAATAAGTGTTGTATTACACATACTAATTTATGCATGGTTAGATTATGCAGATGCATCACAAACATGGTTATTGAATAATAGGAGGGGGCGCCTTCTCCCTAACCATCTTTAGAAGCGGTTCTCAGCATATTCTCCCAGTACCCAAGTGGACTTAAAGAGCCTTTACTCACTGAAATGTCTTTTGAAGCCCTCTTCCTTCACAGTTAAAAGTCATCAGATAAGTAGAAATGGCCCGAGCTGTTAGATTTGAGGTGTTAGTCTCGCTTTCCAGTGGGAAAGTCTCTTTGCTTAAGCATCATCTTTTTCCTTTAAAGAGAAAACCTAGAATGCGGCCACTTGACACACACTAGCACGCAGTGAGATTTCGACGTATACAGTCATGCCACTCAGCTCTATAGGTAGCCCATCAGATTAAAGTCACATTGTCAAGATTTATAGTCATTTGAATATTTATCTTGTTAAGCCTCTTAAGTCTGTCGGTAATTTGTAAACAGTTCAATGTTTGACTAATTCATGTAATCCTGTAAAACTGTGAAAATGAACATGAGGCCCTTCATGACCTAACTCTTGAAATAGTCCTGATAACACTTATAAGCCATCTGATAAAGATTGAGGGCCAGCAAGATGGCTTGCCATGCAAACCTGGTGACCTAAGTATGATCCCTGGGACCCAAAGTGGGTGGTACAGAAAACTGACTCCCACAAGTGACCTCTGACCTCCACACATGTGCCTCCCCCATAATAGATAAAATATTTTTTTAAATTTCGAAAATTGAAATTGTAGCCAGATCCTTAAGGTCCCTAATATTATTCAGAGTAAGTAAGCAGTGACATTGGCTGAGTGAGAAGTCTGCAGTGTGGTTGTCGTTGTGTGACCTTGAGCCCTTGAAAGCCGCAGTCGGATTTGGAACAGGCAGGTGTTGCTTCACTGAATGACCAAGCACCCCTGTACTTGATGAGTTGAGTAGAAGATGGAAAATTCTAACAGGCTGAACTCCCTAATTAGCCAAAGGTTAACATCATAGAATGCTATCACCAAAATGATGCTTTTACTTCAGATAACAGCAGCCTTGATGGATCAGGTCCTCCCCAGGTCTTTCATCAGAAGTTGGGGTGATTCACTACTGACAATCAGTAATGACTTTCAGTGTGATTCGAATTTACTGTACAGGCTTTGTGTTTTCGATGAAAGGTTGGGGAAAGATCTTTTGTAAATGCCTTCCAGGGGCTGGAGAGATGGCTCAGCATTTAAGAGCACTTGCTACTCTTCTCGAGGACCAGGGTTTGGTTCCCAGCACCCATGTTTGGCAGCTCAGAACTGCCTGTAACTCCAGCTCCAGGGGATCTAGTGCTGTCTTCTGGCCTCTGCAGGCACCTGCTTGCATGTGGTGCACATAAACTCACACAGACACACATACATAGAAAAATCAATCAATCAGTGTCTCCCCTGCTCCTTTCCTCGTCCCTCATATGGGACAGGTAAAGGCAAATGTATGTTCCTGAGGTGTTGCAGAGACTGGATCATGAGAGCACACCTTCACCTTGTTCCATGCTGCCACACTTGAACTCCTGTGTGCTGTGAGACAGCCTTCCTGTGTAACATAAGCAGTCACCATTGCTGACTGCTGAACTGTGGCTGATTTGGTAACATTAACTCTCAAGTGGAGTGCGTAGGAGTGAGTCATAGACTCTGGAGTTGAAAAGGATTGTGAGCATCGTCAAATTAAACCATACCATGGTATATACAAAGCAGATGGCCCTGCCTTTGACCGTCTTGAGTGACTGGAAACTCAAACATTACCCAGCAGTCCTCTGTCCACCACACTGAAGACTCTGGCATCCTGAGTATGGTCCTTGAACACTCAGGTTGTGTCCTTTTGAATCCCTCCATCCCTTGCCTGGGGTTAGTACCAGAGAATTGCTGTTCTGCACCTGAAGTCAAATGAAGGCCCCAGACTGGTGCTCTCTTCCTTAGAGGTCAGTTGAGAACACAGAGGTGAGTCAGAAGTTGCATCAAAAGAATCTGCTCGACCACAAAATCTCCAGTCCTTCACTCTTGCTTTGTAAGTTTCCTGAGCCCTTGTCTTCCTCATCTCTGAGAGAACAAGCCTGGTATCTGCCTTCTCTTTCTGATGTAAGAGATTGTGCTGCTCAGATGAAATGATGGATAAAAGCCACTTAGGAAAGTACAGAGAGGCCCCAGTGCCATTGTGGCCCCCAGTGCAGGCTGTAGCTCAAAACAGCGTTTGCCTCTTAAGCACCCTTAACCCCACTGCAGCCGAGGGCAAAGCTGGAAGGGGCAGCAAGCTTCCAGACTTCCAGCCCAGCACCAGTGCTGCTGACAACATCTTTAGCAGTCCCTCTTCCAGTTGGTGACAGGGTGTATCGGGTGGGGGTGCAGATGAGGGAGGAGAGCTTGGACATGATAGAGTCGGTGGCCAGGGACAGTATTAGTGAAAAGGCTGGATTTCTTAGAGATCCTCCTTCTGTGTGAATGTCATTGTTTTGTGTAGCCAGGTGTTTGCTGTTTGGAAACACTTGCAGGGTTTCCTTTAAGCCTTAGAGTAGCCACAGGCTCCTGAGGATACAGTCTGGCTTCTAAGAAGAAAGGTTAGGGGCCTCCATTACAGCAGTTTTCATTATTGCTGCTGTTAGGAAAGCAATGGTGGGTTGGCGATGTGATCCAGTTGGCCAAGTGCTGGCCTAACTTGCCCCAGCATCTGGGAGGTGGAGACAGGAGGCTGAGACATTCAAGAACGTCATTGGCCGTGTAGCCAGTTTGAGGCCAGCCTGGGATACATGAGACTGTCTCATACAAAAAACAATGGAATGGGGTCTTGAAGCCACCCAGCACCTTCCCTACCCAGATCTCCTGAGCACTTTTTGTGACTGGTCCCAGGTCCTACATCCCACCCCAGGGAACTATTATTTCTAGCCTCCAGTGAACGGGCCACACACCTCATCTTAAAAAGGACTAGGGGGAGTAAGTCTAGGACTTGGAGGCATTTAAACTCAGTGACTAGCTGTTTCATGTCACCTCGGCTTGGTGGCTGTTCATAGCTCTTCCCCCCCTCCTCCCCGTCCCAGACAGTTCAGCAAGCCCTCCTCTCATTCAGCCTCCCTGCCAGAGGGTAGAGGGAGAATGAGCATCGTGGGCTGTGCTGATGTAGATGACAAGGCTATTCTCTAGAGCCCTTTTGCTTTTCTTGTTATGTGTTTAGTAGAGTGACAGGGGGATGCAGATGGCCTCGGAGCCTTCACCAAACCCAGTGCCCTGAAATTCTAGGTGCCTGTAGAGCGTAGTCCATAATGAGACAGCGAGTATTTGCTTTTTGCTGCATCTTACAAAGCTAATTCCATTGAAGAATTCAGCTTTGATGGTGATCTGGAAAGATCTGTAGGTCGAGACAACAAGGACTGGAGCATGTATAGTTGGTCATGTAGATCCAAAGTCAGTTGACTTAAAAAACATGGCAGTAGGCAATGGTTTGTTTAATGACACCATAATTTGGGAGAAATGAAAATGATTGCCCGCTAAACATTGTCATCCTTCATTCAAACTTTACGGTGAGGCCCTGCATTTGGACAATGGTAAATCCATTAGGGAGACCTCTCAGGAGCCAGCCCCGCTAGGGCACCAGGGGACTTGGTAGGCAGGATGCCTCAGGAGAGTGAAGCTAACACAGATACAAATGTGTTTAAAGTACTTTTGCATATATAAAAATATTGTTCTTGTTTTGGCTACAATTCCTGATCTTGGCTAATAAATTACATCAAAATGACCCCGAGTTAAAAAGGGGGGGTGGGGAGGATCTGAGCAAATAGTGCCCCTGGTATTGTAAAGCTTTGAATGTTTTCACACCCCATTAATTTATTACTTCTCTTTCTTCATCTTTAAATTTCATTTTTTTTTTCAAAAATTCCGACTCCCCGCTGCTGCAGTGATTTCCATCTTGTTGTTAATTTCCCCTGCTCCATATGGAGCTCCAGACATTTCACCTGGAGGCTGTACTAGATTTTGCTGTAGTGATCCTACTTCCGGAGGCCAAAACTGTCATTTAGGGTTCCTGGTGCATCTGTCGGCGCCAGGCTTTTCACTGGCATGGGAGAGTGTGAATAACAAATTGGATGCACCTGAGATTCGGATGATTAGTGTGTGCTGTGAATCTCTGAGACTTGTAAGCTGCTCATGCTGGGGGAGGGGCGGAGGGCCTGAGCTGAGGGTGGGTGGGTCTGTGCCCACACCTTGCATTTGGGGCTTGGCAAGCGGCTGCAGACGTTGTCGGCAGCCCTGATGCAGAGATAGTAACATATATTTCATCGTGCCTTGTCATTGATTAGAAAAGAGCCTTTAATTTCATTTCACCCCATGTTGTGATTAATTTGCATTCTTTGTCAGAAGTTAATGGAGTTTTTTATGGTTCACTCTGAAATCCTTGAAGACATCAGACTTGATCTGATGTTTATACAACCGCCAGCGGAATTTTTTCCTGTGATTGATGGCAAGCTTGATGTTATTCCAAACGGCTTTTTAAGCTGTTTTTAAGAATTATTTGAATAAAATGCAAGCAAGATATTGTTGTAACGATCAAGATTATCTGTTAAAAATCTGTTTCAAATAAAGAAGATGATAAGTAGGAAAAGGGATCAAAAAGAGAAAAGGGCGGTGAGTGGAGGCATTATTTATTAGAAATATGTAAGAATGGCATCAGACAAACTATTGCAATGAAGAGATCACTTTTATTGAAATTTTTTTGTCATCTGACCAAATATTATAAGTCTAAGTTTAAAAAACACATCTAATCTTTGGGATTATGAGCCTGATTATCGACTGGCCAGTTCTCGTGTATTCTGCCAGCTTTGGCCACCAGTGTGCATACAGAGATTTGCTGCTCCGAACTGGAGGACACGGGACTGTCACAACTGTTAGCTAGCAAAGTAGTGATGTCTTCTAGCCCAATCCAAGAGGAACTCTTCAACCCCAATATGAGTTGCACATGAGTAGATTATAGACAGTCTTTTGTGAAAGAAGGCATTCCTAAGTATATCACCACTGACCTTCCCACAGACAGTACAGAAATGGAAATATCCCGAGTTACAACTAGGATGCCCAGCTTCTAGTGGGTAGGAGCCCTGTGTGTGTTCACCCCATACATGACCTGTTAAGGTACAAGAGGAGCTGTTGGTGGCATTTGAGTCCAAGCCCCCTGCTACTAACCTAGGAAATGTGTTCTGCACATGCTTTTAGATTAATAGGGCCATTTGTTTGGTTTGGGGACCTTACCTTGCTTCAGCAGATCTGGCTTCTCTGTGAATGCTGCTCATGAGTGGGTGCCTGCATTGCAAACAGATTAATTTATTTACTGTACCTAGAAGTTTGCTAAATAATTGGGTGGTCTTCATTGAAGTTACTGCTTTCTGATCCTTATATTAATGTGATCTAAGGTCCTTTTGATTATATGTAATCTATATTATTGACCAAATTTGCCCTGTTTTCATATAAATGGAAGCAGCCTGTCAAGGAGAAATATTTTAACTTGTTTTAGGAATCTGCTGTTTGAGTGCGTCAGGTTTTCTCCTTTCTCCCCCCGTCAATGGACAGACTGACTTTTTAATATTTCATTTGTTTTGTACTAGTAAATGTCTCCTTGGACAGAGTATTGCTTTGTAGCAGAGTGGAGAGCCTGTGTCCTTAGCTGTTTAAAACGCTAAGCACTCTTCAGATGCTGATGTCAGAATACTTAGTGAGGTTTTCTTCTGGGTTAATGAGACTGGGCCTTTCTGTGTAGCCCTGGCAGACCTAATACTCACTGTGTAGCACAGGCTGGCTCGAGCTCCTGCTTCAGCCTCCCATCTGGTGTAATTAAGGCCTGCACCACAATGCCCAACTAAAATACTAGAGTATTTTACATTTAAGTGTGTGTGTGTGTGTGTTAAAAGCCTTTCACTAGTATATTGTTACTAATGCCAACATTGATCATTTAATATTCTTATGGTCTATATTAAATTTAGACCATAGATATCATTATCTTATTTATGTATCCTGCTTCCTAACTGTGATCATACCTAGAACTGCAAATATCTAAAAAGTTTTTCTTTGAACAAATGTTTTTGGAATCATCGTTGGTCAGATAGACTTTTTGAAGTTCATAGCATCAAGGATTTAAGTGAACTGTAAGTATCTATTGTTTTGAATTAAGTCTCTTACAAAAAAAAATTGGGTAGTCCCCAAAATTATCAATGTTTCCCTTTAACTGATAAAAACTAGGTATATGCAATTTATTACTTAAACAGATTTCTGCTAGCATTTATTTTTACTCATTATCCTTACCAATCAGATATAGTTACTTAAAATATACCAATAACTGTAGCTAGAGTTTTCCTACCGGGCCCACAGTCAGGACAAATCTCTCTCACCCGCCAGTCCCACAGCCGCTCAGACCCAACCAAGTAAACACAGAGACTTATATTGCATACAAACTGTATGGCCATGGCAGGCTTCTTGCTAACTGTTCTTATATCTTAAATTAATCCATTTCTATAAATCTATACCTTGCCACATGGCTTGTGGCTTACCGGCATCTTCACATGCTGTTTGTCATGGTGGCGGCTGGCTGTGTCTCCTCAGCCTTCCACTTCCCAGAATTCTCTCCTTCTTGTCCCACCTATATTTCTTCCTGCCTGACCACTGGCCAATCAGTGTTTTATTTATTGACCAATAAGCAACATGTTTGACATACAGACCATCCCACAGCAAACCCAAGCCATAGAATCAGATGGATGCTCCATAAAATGCAGAGGTAAACCTGAAGTGATGGGAGATATTCATTTGTACACTTGGCTTCTTCCTTGGATGTTTTTAAATTGCCAAAGCCAAGTTCTCCCCGCTGTCTCCTTAAAGTCTCCACCTCAGACATACCCAGACATATCACTTTAGCTCCTTCTCTCCTAAAGGAGATGAGTCCTAGTCTGTCTTTAAAATAGAGACCTGGGGCTACCCCATTCTGCACATTGAGTAAAGTGCTTCCTGTGCAAACATGAAGGCCTGAACCCAGTCCCCAAAAGCAAGATCAAAGAGCAAGGTGTGGTGGCGTGCACTTCAAATCCCAGCACCGGGGAACCAGAGACAGGCAGCGTAGGTTCACTGGCCAACCAGCATAGCCTGCCTGGCAGGCTCCAGGCCAGCAAGGCAGGGGAGATGGGACTGGTGAGCTGACTGAACAGTTCAAAGCTCTGGCTGATCTTAAAAAGGGCCTGAGTTCAAGTCCCAGCACCTCCATGGTGACTCACACCCATCTATAACTCCAGTTTCATGGGATCCAATGCCTCCTTCTGACCTCCTTGGGCACCAAGCATGCATGTGACTCATATTCACAAAATAAAAATAAAATAAATAAATCTTTTCTAAAATGTATTTAAGAGAGAGAAGAACGGGGAAAGGAAAGAAACCATGTGTGGCTCCTAAGGAATGGCACCTGAGATTGCCCACTGGCTTACACACACATGCACATGCACCCTACACATGAACACACACACAAAGCAGAGATGGAAGAGAAATTGTCCCCAGGGTCTCAGAAACTTAGAAAGGTGGTGCTTTCCCATCACAGTTATTACTGTAGTTGAGGTAGGTTGCTTAGCCAGCCAGGTGAAGGGTGGCTATTTAAAAAAACAAGCAAACAAACAAACAAAAAACCTAAATGGTTAAGGCTGTAGCTCAGTGGTAGAGCACTTGCCTAGCTTGAGAAGGCCCTAGGTTTGATCCCAAATAAATAAACAAACAAACAAACAAATAAATAAAAATGCCAATTCCAGGTTGGTCCGGTTCTGTAGCATCATCTAAACTATCTATGATTTTCATCCCAGTTCAGTCAGATGTTTATCTGTCACTGAGCACCTACTCCAGTGCCTGACACTTTGCAGAACTGAAGCAGAGGAAGCCAGTTCCAATAGAAAGAAAAGCATAGAGCAAAGTACAGCTCCTATGAAAGGAGCCTCCAGGAGCTGAGGCGCTGGCCTCAGAAAGGGGCATGGTTAGCTTACTTTAAGAAGCCAAGATGGATCCGGAAATATGACTCAATTAAGAGCTCGTACTTCTCTTGCAAAGGACCAGGGTTCGGTTCCCAACACCCACATCAGATGGTTCCCAATTGCCTGCATTTGCTCACATTCCAGCTCCAGGGATTCCAAAGCCTCTGGCCTCTACACATAGTTAAAAAGTAAATAAATCATTTAGTCTGGAAAGATGGCTCTGCTATTAAGAGTGTGTACTACTCTTGCAGAGGACCTAACTTTGGATCCCAGAATCCACATCAGGCAGCTCACAACCACCTGTAATTCCAGCTCCACTGGGATCCTATAATTCTAGCCTCTGCAGGCACGTGCACATATTTTTATTTGTTTTTATTATTTGTTTGTTTGTTTTTGAGACCAAAGTCTCTCTATGTGACCTTGGCTGGCCTGGACCTCATTATATAGGCCAGGCTGGGTTTGAACTCACAGAGATCTGCCTAACTGCCTCCCAAGTGCTAGGATTAAAAGCATGCACAGGGCCTATATACACATTTTTAAAATAAAGAGAAGTGATATTTCTTTAAAAGAAGCCAAGAATGCTTCGTAGAGTAGAAGATGCTTGAGCTGCAGCAAAGAGACTAGAAGGGTGGCGAAGGTCCACTCTAAGTACTCAAGTCAAGGGAGGTACATTCACCAAGAGCCCCAGGACTGGACACGGGTGTGTAGAGCCTCCTTCCAGTAGTCTGAAGGGTGTTACTGTGGCTGCTCTCATTTCCCTGTTGAGCAGATCCCCTGAGTTAACTGTAACAGAGGCTGAAGGGAGAAAGAAGGGGGTCAGAGGAGCAGGAGAAGGAAGGAGTCTGTCAGGATGTAGCTGACCCTGTAACAGACTGGATGCAGAAGCTGGGCTCCAGGATGTCATGAGTCTCTTTGAGCCTGTCTGAGGTTGGAAGGATTTGCATTTCCAGATCTCTGCCCTGAGGCTAGTTGCCACATGCCTGAAAGCTTCTCCCCAACTTGTGTGAATTTGACCTGACACATTCCAGGACAATTTCTAGGCGACTGGGAAGGAATTATCACCATTAAATGAGCCAAGGCTAAGAAGGCACTTTAAGAAGTATAAGGTGGTTAACAAGAGCAAGGCAGTGGTGGTATTATTTATATTTCCAGAAAGTACTTCAGGGATTTGCTTATGTAGCTCTGAAAATATATGACTGTGTCTCCTGCCAGGTTAGACTGAAATGAATTATTTCTCTGATCCCACCAGAGCCTTCCTGTCCAGTCCTTCTCTTTTGAGTTACAGTTTATCATTCACAGTCGTAATACACAGAATTATATATAGAATCTAGTCATTTTTAGTCCAGTAACTGGGACCATGATTCTTTCACAGTTTTTTAAATAATCAGCCTAGAAATAAGATTGAGATATAAAGCAATGACCTTGATGCCCCACTCTGGCTCCCAGTTGGTGACTTTGCCATCTTGTCTCTCTCTTAGACTCCAGAGATTTCTATTCTTGCCCCTTGGTGTTATTGGTAGTTGTTGCCACCTCAAGAAATTGTAGAGTTTCAGATACAAGAAGACCTTCTCCAGCTTTTATTTGGCAGAGGAGGGAATGAGAGCCATGGCCATTAAGTGACTTGCAGGGTTTCTGTCTCCCACTCCCAGTTCAGTGGCTTTTTCTATCTAAAGGAGAGTGGGGACAGTAGGTATGATGAGGCACCCAGAGGTTTTGATCCCAAACAACCATTCTTATTTTACACATCCAGCCACTCAAGTACTGCCTCCAACTGGTGTATCTACAGAGGTGGAAATTACTGTCCCAGGATGCTCCCTGCCTACCAGGTAATTGCTGACTGGATATGGATCCCTGGGAGGAAAGTAGTCTCAGCAGCAACAGAAACAAAGATATCAACTTTTACTGCTCATCACCATTCCACATGGAGAACTTGGGGTAGATTTGGAGCTAGGAGCTCATTGGCATCCAAGTTAAAAGGGGGCAGACCTGGCCAAGCTTTCTTTGAACACAGATTGCTTTTAAATGTTTAACAGTTCTGGATTAATGCCTGGGGTGTTGGGGAATCTTCTTCAACTACAATGTTAATGATCCTAAGAACTCAACCCTCTTTAGTGCCAATAAAACAGACAAGTTCTTTGAAAAATCAACAAGTCTCTAAAGGAGCAAAGAACTGATGCAGATTAGGGCTGGGGGTGCTGAAACACAGCCAGGAGCAGAGGGGTCCCAGACACAACTGGGAACCAAGACAGGAAGCATTTATACACAGAGCCAAGCTCTTCAGTATTGTGGGAAACCAGGGTAACTAACCTATTGGAGTCAAGTATGGACTCGATAAGCCTGTACCTCACTGTCTGCACTCGTGACGTCGGGCAGTAGAAAGGCCTGCCGAGGGAAGATGTGGGTCTCCAGGCACAGGGAGGAAAGACAGAAGTGAATGATAAAGCTTGTTTTAATTCTGAGCAGAAATGGGTTGCCACAGTGCCCTGTGAGCCTGAGGATACCTTCTCCATACGACTAGTCCAGTTTGGTGAAATGCCATAAGCAAAACTAAGTTTCTGGCCAGAGGCCTTCCTTCATCCCCTGCTCTGGACAGCTCTGTGCCTCCTCATTGGCTAGAGACTCCTGGGCAGAGAGAGCCAGAGGCAGCAAGTGATACCTCCCACCCCAGGTGACAGTGTATATCACCGTTGTTATGTGAGTTCAACCCAAGCACAGGTGAGGCTCTCCTGATTTCTGGGCCTGGCATCTCTTAGCTCTATGACTTTGCTCCTCAGGCCTCAGTCTCCTCCTCTGGAAGGTGCCCATAGTCTCCTGGGAAGACAGTGTATAGAGCAGGTGGGGTGCCACCCAGACCTAGACACGTGAGTGCTTTCAAGGATGCTGGAGCAGTTCTACTGGGTTTGATCAGTTTCAAATGCACGCCAATTCTCTAAAGGAATTGGATAAAACTGAGCATGCTTTCTAGCCTCTCACTGTCCTCCTTGAAATTGACTGAAAAGAGTGAACTGGAACTCCGAAACGAGTCAAACAGAGTTCAATTTCTCCTAGATCTGTGACTGCTTTGCTCCACGTGTATTTTGAATTTCATTTGCCAAAGCAACAAGGAACACGTGGGTTGAAAGATGCGCATGAGCTATGTCCAGATCCTCTCTGTCCTCATCCCACATGACCACATAGGGCTATTGTTGAAGCCATCTCAGGAGCTCAGCAAGCCAAACAATGATGTCAGATGTGTGAGGCTTTTTAAATGCGGTGATATGTGGTACCTAGAGCCTAGGTTGAGGAAACAAGCTTTCCTGAGATGCCTAAAAACAAAACCAGGGCAGGATGAGATGGAAGAAAATACCTTACAAATCTATGGAACCCTGGGGCAAAGCAGCAAAACCAGGAAGCTGTGGGCTTTTTGTTTTTTTAAGACTTGCTTATGTTATGTGCATGGATGTTTGGCCAGCCTGTGCGTTTATTCCCCATGTGCATGCCTGGTGGCTGAGGAGGTCAGAAGAGGGTGTCAGGTCCATGGAGCTGAAGTTACAGACAGTTGTGAGCCACCTTATGAGTGCTGGGAACCAAATCTGGGTCTTCTGCAAGAACAACAATGCTCTTCACTACTGGGCCAGCTCTCCAGCCCTAGGTAGCTGTGTTTGTCCCAGTATTGAGTGAAGTTTAGAGGAAAGACAGGCTCTGTGCTTAAGTCTTAGCTCTGGCTAGTTTCAGGGAACTTTAATAAGTCATTCGCCTTTGGGGACCAGCAATTGTGTCTCGCCTGCCTTTTGGGTTCTGGAGTCACTTATAGTTCGGGCATAGAGGACTACCTGGTAAATATAACTGAAAGGGATTATTTACCTCAATTTACTGACTTACATATTGGCAAAACCAGTTTTGCGTCTAGAAAGAGCCAAGAACTAAACTCAAATCCCAAGGCTCCCTAGTCTTGGTTTTATCTTCTCTCTTTAGGACAAGTCCTTCTGAGAGACATGATCGTTTGCTCTAGAGAAAATGAGTGTTGGTCCTTCAGGAGAGTCCAGATGGGACAAAGGATGGAGGGGATGGATGGGAAGCAGTAAACTCCCCTCTGCCAGATGAATCCAGAGAGTAGGAGGTTTCAAAGATCAGAAAGGATCAGCGGTAGCTGAGCAGGGTTCAAAAACCTCCATGTTCTTTCAGGCCCCAGAAGTCTGTGCAGCTGCAGGGCTGGCGGGCCTCCTCTCAGCCAAACAAAAGGCTTATGCAGTCTGTTTGTCCTGAGGAAGAGGCACAAGAAGCAGCTTCTTCAGACCTGTCCAGGGTCCCTGGCCAGTTAAACTGCCCTCAGTACTGTGTCTGTATGAGACACGGCAGAGAGACAGTAGTGCTTTTTCTTTACTTTCTCTTGGTTGAGCCGACTATAGGAGTGTGGCTACCAAAAACCCTTTTAGGCGCTTTTACCTCCATGAGTTTCTGCTACAGGATCCAGAACATGGTGAGATAAGCCAGTCAAGGCAAAGTGAGTATGTGTTCAGGGCCTGGTACCCTGTTTTATTGGGACTTTTGATGGTCTCCGCTTCACCCAGCATTTTAGTCTCTGCCTGCAGTCAACTGCAGTCTGAAATAGGAAGCAGAAAATTGCAAACATCGTCCTACGTTTCCAACAGCATACAACTGTGAGTGGCCTGATGGAACTCCATGCCACCCTAGTTTGTAACATTCTGCATATGAATATTCCCTTTTTGCAGTGCGTCCGTGTTGTATATACTACCCATCTGCCAAACACTTAGCAAGTGTCTCGGTCATCAGATCAACTGTCAGGTGCCACAGTGCTGCACTCAGGTAACACTTATTCTTCTTAGTAAGAGTCCCAAAGCACAAGAGGAGTGACAGTGGCAATTCTGTGCCTAAAACAAGCCCTTTAAGGGAAAGATGAAAGCTTATTGGGGGTGTATGTACACGGTAAAGACAGGTAGGGATCGATAGGGTTTCATGCTTCCACTGCGGGTCCTGAAACATAGCCAGGTGGATGAGAGGGTTTGTCCTACATATGCACACATTGGAGGAAGCTGACCACGAGTGACAGGATGTAAAATCATAGCTGGTCCTTCAGGCAGCTTTTTAAAAAACCAACTCAAGCCTGGGCTTCCTGATTTGGGGAAAGGCAAATCTGGCCAGTGACTTTTGGCTCACTTTTGTTTTGTTTGAGACAAGGTTTCTGTATTAGCCTTGGCTTGCCTGGAACTCTCTATGTAGACTGGCAGGCCTCTGAGATTAAAAGTGTACACAACCACACCTAGCTCTTAGCTCAATTCCTAAACCAACAGTGACTGCTTGGGCTCTTGGAGTAACCTGCTTCTGCTGGGACAAGCAACTCTGCTTCCCCATCAGTACCTGAAGGCTATTTAACTCCCTGAGCCCAGGGGATGAACACACTCTTAATAATTCAGGCCTGAGCTCCATGCTCCATCTGCTATTTCACATGGAGTCATCTTAACATAAGCGAAAGGACTGTGAGGGCGGAGCATGTGGCCCGAGTGCCATTACTGTGGAGGGGGAAGGGTAAAGGGCATTGAGAGCTGCGGCTGATCCTGGGGAGGAAAATCCCTGGGCTTATTCAGCACAGAAGATATTGAAGACATGGCACCTATCTCCAAATATATAAGGAACTGAAATCAGTTCCATTCACCACAGCTCAGGGGTCCTGGGCTGATCTTTCAGATTTATTTGGGCTTGAAAATGAACTTTCTAACAGCCTTCTGTGCTGATAGACTTCAGAAAATGTAGTGAGCCTTCCTAAAACTCTGTAAACTTCTACAGGAAAGGTGACAAGCGCCAGCCCCACAGCGACACAGTAGGGATTCTCTGTGTGTCCAGGGAGAGCGGCATTATGACAGGAAGCAGTGTGGCTACGGTGGGCAGATGAAGCCTACTTTCTGCGTAAAGGTTAAAACTACAGAGACATTTGCTGTCTTTGAGGGTGGTGGGTCTAACTGCAGATGGGAGAGCGTGCTGCCTGTTAAGAAATGCAAGCTGCTTGGACTGGGAGTTAGAAAGGGCTGGTGATCCAGTTCAAAGCTGACTTTGTTATGAAGAAAATACAATCCTAAGTTATATTCATGAAGGAAACTTCCCAAAGGTCCTTGCTGTCCAAGATAGAATCATTGGAATTCCAGTCCTAGAAGATACCTCTCTCTGGAATATTACAAAGCAAGATTCCCCGTGGGTAAAGACATGGACCAGGTGAACCCAGCATCTCTTTGGGTTCCAGAGCATGGGGGTGGGTTAAGCTGACAGAGAAGCAAATTAAAGGCTAGCATCTTCACTGGATCAGGTTTATTTGACCATGAAGATTGATGTCATCCATAGGCCTTGCTCAGAGAAATTGCATCTCCTACATCCCACTCCCCCTACACACACACACACACACACACACACACATACACACATGCCTATGCCTACACCACACTTCCCCACCACACACACACACACACACACACACACACACACACGCCTACACCACACTTCCCCCACCACACACACACACACACACACACACACACACACACACACACACACCCCTCTAATGGTCTTAAGCTAGAGTCACACAAGCTCATCCCCTCACAGAACAAAGAAAAGGAGGAACTAAAGTTAAGAGGCAGAAAAATGCCTAAAATCTTCTCAAAGCAAGATACTTAATGAACACCTTGGCTAGGCCTATACCATCAGGAAACAGATTCATTGTGTGATTCACATCTGTTTATTTCAAATTTCAGTTCTATGTCAAAACATTAAAGTGAATGTTCACCCAAAGGAGAATTTGCTATGACTCCTCTCCATGCACATGGAGTGGGACATGAGCTGTGTCAGTTTTAAGTACACAAAGGGTAGGGAGGAGACTGGCAAGGAGGTCCTCCCCCGCCCCCCTGCTTGGTGGACCCAGCGGATGAGTAATGTTGTCCTGTACCTCAGTGCTCCAGCTGTTGTATTCTGTGGAGAAATGCATTGTCCTTGATCCTTGGGTAGCAGCAAGAGCCACAGGCTCTAATTTATGGCCTTAGGGGGTTTTCTATCTGGTCCCATCTGAGCTGTGCTCTCCTCTAGGCATCTTGGAGTCTTTCTGCCACATCCAGCTCTTGGCTAGTTTTCTCCCAGACACATCCCTGGCTGCAGTCTGAACTATGGGCTAGAGAGAAGGTGACAGAGAGGATCTTAAACTGAATTTTAAAACTTGTTTTAAACTTTTGTTTTAATTATATATTCAAATACTTTTTGCATACATACATACATGGGAGGGGGGTTTCTCACTGTGGAGCCCTGGCTGGCCTTGAACTCACAGAGATAAACCTGCCTCTGGCTCTCAATTGCTGGTATTCGAAGCATGTGCCACCACCTCCAGCCATGAAAGTGGATCTTAGACTGTAGAATTTTAGGCACATTCTGCCCTGATTGGGATCTGCCTGATAACTCCTCTATGACTTAACATTTGTTTTAGACCCTGTGCAAGATGTAGTAAGACTCCTGAGTGATAACAATTGGAACAAGGATAAAGGCTAGTGATCTGGGAAGAGGGGCCGAGCGAAGCTATTGTGTTTATGTTAGCTCGTTAGAAACAATGTATATTATCTTTTATTTTGTCTTATATTGCCTTGAGGAAAATTAGTACTTTATGGACATCCCTACTCATAGTTAGGCCCAGTAAATTTCATTTATTCCTTTTTGTAAAATAGTCATTCGGAAGCTTTTGGTGGTACAACACAACAGGTTAAAGCTTATAGAAGTAAACTATATCCTTACAGGAAGCTTTATAGTTATAATGGATTAGGGGTGGTGTGTTCCCTCTGAGCACCTGGCACAGCACTAAAGCTGGGACCATTTCTCCCTGGCACAGACAGAAGGCCCAGCTCCTGAGTAGGGACACCATCTTCAGAGAGCCCTTGGAATCCTCTTGTTTCGGCCTTGAACTGTGCAGACAGTGGTCCATAGCCCCAATGCAGGACCCTGAACTGTGCAGACAATGGTCCATAGTCCCAATGCAGGAAGGGGGATTTTGAGGCAAGGGTATCTGGCTGGAATTCCATGGATCTTTCTAGTTCTCAAGTTCATGCATTTTCCCGGATAGCAGCCTCCTGAGCAAGCTGTCAGGCCAGGCTGTATCTGGGACCTTGAATATTGTTCCTCTCTGAGCCTCAATATCCATAAAGGCAAAGTAAGTAGATTGAGCTTGAGCATCTCTGAGGTCCTTTCCATTGAAGAATTCTTTAGGTCTTAATTCTTCATGTAGCATATAAAATCCCAGTTCACCATAATCACTGTAGATTTAGCTGAGGCTGTAGCTTAATGTGTCAGATTTGAACAGAGTATCTTTAAAGTGTCTACAGATCCTTACATTTGGGTTAAAATTAAAGAAAAAAAATGGTTTAACACTGAAGGCTGGAATATAGCTCAAGTCACACAAAATAAAGCTGCTATTCTTTAAAAATTCCAACCATACCATGTAATTTCAGACTTCTTTTTTTCTATCTAAGAGAAAATAACACAAGCTTGAAAAGCAGTAAATATGTAAAGAGAAAATTTGTCAACTGATATTGGAAGATGTGACCTAGGTCACCCATAAATCTCTCCGACAAGAGCCGCGGGGCAAGTCATCATTTCAGAGGGGAATGAAGGCCTGGCTGGTGTCCTCCCTCGGCTCCATGGTGGATCCACTCTGATTTTCTGATTATGCCTCTGAAGATGATGGGAAAGACCTGCTTGCAAGGTCTGTTTTGCCATTGTTTGCAGAGAGGGGAGCAGAAACTCCCAAAATCGTTTTTTAGCACCAGCACCATAGTTGAGGCCTCACCTCTGAGCCTTTGCATTAACAATCCCATTCCCAGGATCACTTTCCAAAGTCATGAGTCATGTTATGGGGCTTTCTAATTGCCACCTGTAAGGTTCATGCAAAGAAAGATATAATAAATGTTAATGCAGTCAGCAAAGTCCGGCTAGTACTTGCGGCTGCCTCCCACAAGCCATCCATCCTGTTTAAACATATGAGGGTCTACCTTCAACAGAAGGAGAGCTACCTCCCCTATTAGTGGGGCTTTAAATCTTGGATCTGACAATTGAAAAAAAAAAAAAACCCAGAAGAGGAAGGAAGTTCATCTCATTAATCTATCAAAACACCACTAATTCCAGAGCTTGATGAGTGAAGTGTTTGTCTGGAACAGTTACATTCTGTTAGTTGTCCCAAAAATCCTAGTTAGCCACAGAAACCACTCAATACAAACAAAATGTACGAGCAGAGCGTGGGCTTAGGCAAGCTGATTGTAAAGAGTGTGGGAGATGTTGTCAGGCACAGGCTGTACATCAACGCTAACAACATGACCGTGCACCTCTGAACTCTGCTCTCACAGTCAGGCCTTTAGAAAGGCAGGCCCAGAATAAAGATAGGTGTCCATGAAGCTGGCATTTGACACCGCCTCAGTGCCGCTTTCAATGTGTTATAAAACAAGGGGCTTCGATTTTACATGAACTGTGCACAGAAGCAGAGGTGGTGGCCGGAGGTTGACTTGGTTCAGATCTGTTTTATAGTCACTGTGCCCAGACAGTAATATGATCTTGAAAAAGGTAAACAACAAAGAGTTTAGCAGTGAAAAATATGCCTAATATAAATACAATCGTGCGCGTGGCAGCTTAGAACTTGAAAAATATGACTGTGGCATTAAATTTTTCTGGTGGAATTAACAGAGGAACAGAACATAGCCTTCAAGGCAATATATCTGAGAGAAGGCAAGGAGATAATACATCTAACTCCATGGTCTGTGTGGCACTCCTATAAAGAAACGCACAGTAGCTTTATTTAATTGAGAAAATGAATCAATTATGGTGATGTTGCATCATCACATCAGACCCATGTGAAATGGAAGACATAAGTCACCACATTGTGTAACCATGTTCAGAAGTAATTGAGTACCATAAGCATTTTGAATCAATTTCAGGTTCTGGCTCTGCTACCTTAATACAAAATGCATGAAGTTGACATCCTGTAGTATGTTACTATCAAGACTGTAATAAAACCCTGGTATAGCATCTCTAAGATCCTGGGCAAAACTGGATTGTTATATCATAAAAGAGAGAGACCAGTGGTCATCCCTCTCTTCCTTGTAGCAGCCTTAATATAGGACAGTTTTAATTACATTTATGTATTTGTGGATGTGGGTGGGCACATGTGCCACGGTGAGCATGTGAAGGTCAGAAGAAAAGTTGCCAGGGGGGGGTTTCTCCTTCCACTGTGAGGGTCCTGAGGATTGAACTCAGGTCATCAGGCTTGTTGGCAAGAGCCTTTACTGGCTGACTCACCTCACTGACCCGGCCAGTGAGGCACAGTCAGTCTTAAGGTGTCTTCAAGGTATTCTGCTTCTAACCTGTAAGACAGGGCAAGATAAGACAGTAGAGCCCTGTAAGCTCCGGGGTCATTTGGAAGTCGTCCCCCTCTGTCCGGTCCACACAACTCATGTTCCTGAAGGCAGTGCCGCAAACCAATCCGAACCTCACTTCAAGGCACCTCATAGAATCTTTGCCAGATTTTCCTCAGCGAATCCTGTGATCTCCAGACTCTTGGAAATCTGTGAGTAAAGATGCTCTTTGATGTCAAAAATGGATTCCTAGTGTTTTGTCCACTACAGACAGCTCAGCTGTGAAGTGAATCTGCCCTCTTTAATACTGCGCATAGGGCTACCTGTGTGTGCTTAGAAAAAAAAGAAAAGCAAACACAGTAGGAGAAGGGACCTGGCTCTTGGAGATTTTACTAAACTTCCCAGCAGCCTGGAACTGCTTCCTGTGTGGTGACTGAAAGGTGCCAACATATGAGCAGGAACCTTGGCCACTTGAGACAGAGCATGGGAACTACTGTCTACAATACCTATAACCCCAGCAGGAGGATAGTGAGTTCTAGGCCAGCCTTGGCTCCATAGCAGGACTTGGGGGAGGGGAAGGACTGCTGGTCAGCCACACGGATGTAAGAGGAAGTCATACACCCAGCATCCACCCTTGAAAGCCATACCATGCAAGTAAAAACATGAAGTCCAGTTGGTTTGTTAAGGAATGCTGTGGTCATAGGCAGGTATTCTCCAGGAGAAGGAACATTGAAAAGGCTTGGTACCCCCAGACCCGTGCCTGCAACCCGAACCTGCACCATTTCTGGGAGGCCTGGTTTCCCAGCATAGAGACTGTCATCCCTGCATACCTTAGGGCTTGTTGTGCTGGCCAGATGAGTATGTGTAGGAACGAACTTAAGTATCGCGAAGACTCAGTGGGTAAAGTGCTTGCCACACAGGCATGAGGACCTGAGTTCAAATCCCTAGCACCCATGTAAAAGCCATGTGCTGTGGCCTGCACCTATAATCTTAGTGCTGGTGGGGCAGAGACAGATGCCTCCCAGGGTCTTGATGGCCAGGCTGTTTAACTGGCATGGGAGCTCCAAGTTCAGGGAGAGACCCTGTCTCAAAAAATAAGGTGGAGAGTGATTAAGAAGACGCCCAGCATCAGCCTCTGGCCTCACACACGTACACACATGCATATAGCACACACACAGTGCCACTAAAAACACAGGAAGGGTCCTGGAATGCAGCTCAGTGGAACATCTGCCCACCGTGTCTGAGGCCCCTGGTTGATTCCCAGCACTACAGGAAAACATGGAATGTTACTCTTTCCCATCTAACCAGCTGGTTGGAGCTCATGGATCCCAGACAACAACTGACCTGTCCTGGTAGCATTTACTCCCTAAAATTTTTCTGTTTACAAAATGTAGGACCTAGGACTCAGTTTCCGTTGGGTTTGGGTACATTAACTGCAGGTGTCTTGGGGGGACAGTGGTGTGTTCAATGTTTTGAGTAGTAAGTTGAAGTTGATTGATCTTGTCACATTTGGTTAACTGTCTGTGTTAGATGTGAGCAGCTTGCCCGCAGAACGCGGAGTCGGAGCAGGCACCCTAGCAAAGCATTGTAAAACCTCATGCATTTGATTTTTCCCAGAGAGCCTTGCTGCTGAGAAGCAGTCCAAAAGAACTTTGAAAAGGGTAGAGTTCTCACCCCACTCCTTAGTTCCAGGCAAACACTTCAACCACATAATTAAAGTTTTCTTCACAAAATAGGGGATTGTGAGCAGACACTGGCAGGAATCCAAAATTCTAATTTCTGACTATGATTTAATTTCAATTTTAAATAAATCGGTTTTTAATTTAAAAAGAGTGAGCTTCATAACATTAGCAATGATTGCAACATTAAGCCCAGTGTTCACAATCTAGCAATATAAAACATTATTTATATCTGAATCGTAAACAGCCTTTTGAAATGGATTATGGTTTTTCTCCCTATTCTAATACAACCTGGAGGGTACTAAAAAGTGTTGTGTGAAATTAACATTCTGCTGACTTTCGCCTATAAATGAGAAGCGAGCTATTAACATTTGTGTATTTTCATTATGTAAATTGTGTTAACACATGCCCACAAATTGCCACCAGCAATGCAATAATTTTCTCTCAGTGATCATAATGTGTCCAAGTGAGTCATTTTGATTATGACATGCTAATTACATATTGCCTTTTTTCAGATTCAGAAAAACCAGGGATCTTTAATGGTAAGCTTTATGAGTTCAGAAAAAAAATTCACTTTTCTTTTTCCTGATGGCTGCTTCCTTTGCATGCTTGAATGCCTTGTTTTAAACTTAGCAAATTGCATTTTGAAGAAAATGCAAACCTTTAACTGCCTGTATTAGATTAGGTACCATTAGAAATAATAGGACGTCCTGAGCATCCATGTTTTTATAAGAGTTTGCTGTTGTTGATTAATCTTGCTATATTTTATTGCATTAATGATTTTTTTCTTTGCACTCCACTGTAAAGACATTGCACACAGGCTAATACTTTTCCCTCTCTTCTTCCCGTTGCAGCCTCTCCAGCTTCTGCAGTGCATTGTTGATGAGGTGAGGCGTCGTCTTATGTGCTTTCCACTCCTAAAGTCATCCCTAATGGTGTGGAAAGCTTATATTTTGTTTCCTAATGAAGCACAATGCCCAACATCCTCGAAGCAAGTTGTGTGGTATGCTCTGAGCTGTGTTACAGGAGCTGGCCTTGTCCTGAATCCTGCTCTCTCCCCGTCTGGGCTGAGAAGCGCTGTGATGACACACTGTCCCACAGGCTGGTCCTCGGGGATGTCAGAGGCCCTGAAGACAAAACATGATAATATTAATTGATCCTCTTCCTGGCCAGATGGGGATGGAGCTGGAAATTAAAGTGGTATCACTTCTTCTATAAGTGACATTGAAAGGCATTCCATAGAGAAGGGTCAGAGTTGAGTGAATAGTAACATGGGCTGGATAAAATATGCCTTTCTGGTTTTATCCATAAACGCAAACCATGGTTAAAATGGGGGAGGGTTTGTTCAAAGCTCTGGTCAGTAGTTCCTTAATTACCTCATGAGGCGTTTTCTGGAGAATCTATCTGCCCCTAACTTCTTGAGTCTTCTAGTATTCCAGGAAAGAGTCTTCCCTCTTCCTAACTTCTCTTGCCTTGAGCATGCTCCCTCTGCACTTCCTGTGTCCCACTGCCTCCATGGAGCTCATCTACCTCACTCAGCTAACTTGATTCTACTTCTTTTTCTGAATTTCAGCTCTTCTTGATATTAGCCTTCTTATAGTACACCAGGCTCTCAATTGAGACACAATAACCTTTTTAAAAATCCTAGCCTTGGGCCAGGCTGTGGTGGCGCACACCTTTAATCCCAGCACTCAGGAGGCAGAGCCAGGCATATCTCTGTGAGTTCGAGGCCAGCCTGGTCTACAGTGCGAGATCCAGGACAGGCACCAAAACTACACAAAGAAACCCTGTCTCAAAAAAACCAAAAAGAAAAAAGAAAAAAAGAAAAAAGAAAAAAAAAGAAAAAAGCAGCCATCAGGAAAAAGAAACCCTAGCCTCCTAGCAAAGTTTAGTTTTAAAAACTAATTAAACTTTAATTTTATAATGTTTAGAGCATTTGTAAATAGAGAAGAGAGATAATAAGTGGTCCAGATAGGAAAGTTTGAAAGGAAAAAAACAAACAGTGATTTCATAGCTCTTCTTCTCAATTAAACATCTGCATAACCAGTTATGAGATTTGGGAGAAAAGAATAAAGATCCTCCTAGGAAAAGAATGAGCACACACACACACATCACAGCAGCAGTGAGTGGGACTCTCAACTCCTTAGTGTCTCCATCCGCCAGTCCATACATCCCATGCAAGCCATAAACCACGTTGGTGCGAAAATGAAGGCATCGTCCTGAAACAAATGGAGACTCCATTATCTCAAACATCAGACAGGCCTCCTGGACCTCATAGCTCATCAATATCTCTGTCATCTTAGTTTCCAAAAGCATCCTGTCCCATCAAAATCCTCCTAATTAAACCATTGTCCTGAGATCCCCTTCCAGTTTTGCTTGGGGAAGTGCCCAGGGAAACTTGGCCTCGCCAGTCAAATGCACAGCCTCCACCGTTTTCTGGGCTCCACTACTCTTAGTGTGCCTAGCTCCTGGGCATCAAAAGTACATGGGCATTCAGGTATGTGTCTTCCTCACCAATGATACATGTGTTGCCAGGGAGCTAATTTGAAGATTTTGTGGATAAAATAGATGTTTCTATTCCTTATTTCAAGACATGATGGTTGTTATACATTTAAAATATTTTACTTGTTTAATTTCGGCAAAATCATAAAACTTGAAAAGATTATAGGGTAACACTGAAGGACAAATAGTATCTTGCTGAAATTTCATGCTCTTCTTTATAGCCTTTCTCCCTCTGACAAAAGACAAACAGAACCTAGTATCTCTGTTTTCTCCAAAACCCTGTTAAAACGCCTTCTTTCTAGAAACTTGGGAAGCTGACACTGTCTTCACTAAACCAAGTTGATCTTAAACCTGAGATCTTTAATGGTAAGCTTTATGAGTTCAGAAAAAAAATTCCATCTCACAAGGTTGTGAACTCTCCTCCAACTTCATCTGTTCCTGATTTTCAGGGCTTCTGTGAGTGAATATAACCAGTCAGGAATTGATGCTTTTTACACCTTGGGTTTGAGGACCCGATGCTAGTGTGTGCTGTTTCCTGTTACAGAAAAGTCAGGTCAAAAAGTACCACCAGGGGCTGGAGAGATAGGTCAGTGACTAAATAGTGTATTAGACTTGGAGAGGACTCAAGTTCAGTTTCAGCTTCCACTTTGAGTGGCTCGTAAGTGCCTGTAATTTCAGCTTCAGGGGAACCCGTGCCTCTGGCCTAAGGGGGAACCAGCATTCGTGTGCACATACCTCCATACGGACTTACAGGAATACACATAATTGAATTACTTCCTGAAGGGATCCTAATTCAGGCACATTTACTCATATACAACATACCAGTAGCAAATACTAGTGTGGCATATTATGTTACTGGCTTCAGCTTGACCTTGACCATAGCACAGCAGAGATTGGATGGTGGTTAATCAACACCCAGGTGGACAGAGGCCAGTTAGCTCCAAAGTGGTCAGAGGTGAATGTTAGAGCCGGTCTGAGAGTGAAGGATGGAACTGTAGGGCAGAGCCAGAGTTAGCCACCAGACATCCAAGCAAAGAACACCAAAACTAAACAGAAGCATAAGAATCACAAAGATGAAGCTTGGACCAGCAACTGGAGGGGTAGCCAAGGCAGACTGAGTACTGAACTCTCATCAGAATTCTGGCGAATCTGGTCTACTTTGAGTAGCTTGGACCCAACTAGCTGAGGCTATAAGTCTCAAGAGAACCTCTTAATACCCCAGGCCTCTGATTGCCTCTCATTGTAAATGATGTCTGTTTATCTGTACCTGGTACCTTGAGTACCTAGTACCCTCGGGAATACAAGGCTTCATTGTCTAGATAACAGAAATGTTACTGCTGGCTGTGCTATCTGTGAGAAATTTGTATTTTTAAAAGAAATGTATATTCTTGGCAGCCTGCTGACCATTTTCTCTAAGATTCTAGTCTGTTTGGAATGTGATGCTGAACTGAGCTTAGATATATCAGTGTCCTCTAGGGCTGAGAAAGTAATGGAGCTGTTTGTGTGCTATCACTGAATGTGACTATGTGTTTGGCCTCGACACTCAGTGGCGTTCTTGGGCCTCTTGAAATCATAGTATCACGTGCTTCCAGGCTTCTCTGTGCTCCTTGATGGGTGCTCCTCCTGTGTTCTCCCTTGACATTGCCTCTCTTCTTGGGATCACTCACTGTTCTTGTCGGAGACCTCCCCCATGTGCTGTCCAAATAGTTCTACCACCTGCCTTTAGTGCCAGCACTCCCAATGGTGACCCTAGCAAAATGAAAACGTATCAAATGAAGTCAGACCCCCAAGCAGTACTTGTAAGAGCCAACAGCCTTGTCTGGAGAGATAGACAGAAGCTAAGGTCCCTCTGATGCAGTGACATGGATAGGCCTGCATTCAGTTAGCACATAGTTATCTATTGCCAGCCATGTACTAGCCTGAGTTGAGAACACTCAGGACAGCCTCAAATCCAGAAGGAATGGGCTTCTAGACAAGGCCACAAAGCCAATTACAGACCAAGTTGTCATAGGTGGAGATACACCAGATGTCTACATCACCAAATCCTAAGATCTCTCAAGCCAGCTAGTGGAACTTCCAGTGGATGGAGGGGCTGAGAACTAGAAAGTCTGAAGGGAACCCTGCCCAGGAGTCTGTTGACCTCACATGAGCCATAAACTTGGGCTAGAGATGTACACAGAACAAATAAGCATGGTTCAGTGTAGACTGACTGCTACAGAGCCCAGAGATGGGGGCGGGTAAGGAGGCATTGCATTTAAACTCAGGCTTAAAAGATAAATGGAGTTTCCTAGATTGAAAAAGGAGAAAACATGAATGTTGGGCAGAAAGACCTGAAACTATCTTATAAATCATTTTTTGAGATCACAGATGTATTCCAGAATGTTCATGTTGTCTAAAATACGACAACCAGAAAAATGGGTTAGTACTCTAAGCATATACATACATTCCAGGTATATTATAACTAAAAATAAATTCTTGCCTAGCATCTGTAGGTGCTCAAAAGAACCATTAACAAATCCCTGATTTATACTTCTGTTTATTCATTTTACACATAAAAAGTGAATTTGTTGAAGTGACATTTTATACCTGCTCAGAAATAATGACTGTGTGTTGATCTCTTAAAACTATAAGTTTGTAAATGAGCAAACTTTCTGTAGTTCCTCACAGTCTAGGACTGGAAGTGTGGGTAAACAGTGGTCTGGGTTAGGTGCTGAGTGATTCTGAGAAGGTTAACTTTTCTCCCCATTCATATATGAAGGAGACGATTCCGGTCTTAGGAATGGCATGATAGAGAACATCCCTCTGTTTCTCTAATAAGGTTCCCTAAGGAAGGTGGCCATGGGAGCAGGACTTTGATAAAGGACACTGACTTTAGAGAGTCCAGAAACCAGACAACTGACCAGGGAGCCAAAGAGCCCAGAATGGAACCTGGAAAACTCACAAATATGTGAAAATAATACGTTCAGTGGAATAATGAACAAACCAAAGGGGCCACTGGAGAACTTCCAGGACAGCAGCAAAAACTCACAAAATACAGTGAGCTGTAACCACCTGCAGTGCAGAGGACAGTGAGCTGTAAGTACCTGCAGTGCACAGAGGACAGTGAGCTGTAAG
>CABHPH010143408.1:0-45503 GCA_902168325.1 Peromyscus nudipes
AATTGTTGTATATATATCAAGAAATGAGAGGGCAGGCAAAAGAGAGGACTTTTGAAGGGGGTTATTGAAATTGGGCCTGTGCTGATTAGTTTTTTGTCAACTTGACACAAACCAGGGTCATCTGGAAGAGGGAACCTCAATTGAGAAAATGCCTCCATCAGATTGACGTGTATACAAGTCTATAGGGCATTTTCTTGACTAATGATTGATGGGGGAGGGTTCAGTCCACTGTGGGTGTTGTTATTCTTTGGGGGGTGGCCCTGGGTTGTATAAAAAAGCAGGTTGAGTAAGCTATGGGGAACAAGCCTATAAGCAGTGTTCTTATAGGGCCTCGGCATTAGTTCCTGCCTCTAGCATCCTGCCTTGAGTTTTTGCCCTGACCCTTCGTGTCTGGCCCTCTGAGAAGTTAGAAGCTAAGAAATTTATAGACGTTAGCCAAAACTCGATGCCTCATAATGAAAAACCCTAGAATGCATAGACATGAATGAATCCTGAGGCTTTCTAAAGATGACAAATCCAACCATTTCTTATTTGTTCATCTCAGTGTTTCTAATACCAAATGTCATTTGAAGAGGGTGTCACCTGGCAGTCTCACAGCATCTACCATCCCTATTCTCTTTCCCAAGTCTGGCCAACCTTGAATCAGCCCACCCTTACACCAAAGGCCACCAGTACCATTGGATGTCAATTTACCAAGGCAAGTTTAGCTACCAAAGAAGCCCCTATTCTTTCCCCTCCCTGCTTTTAGGACACAATGATCCATATCTCCTATTTGTTCTGCATGTCTTGTGGGCAGAGACATTGACTGTACCAAACCATCTTTCAACAGTGGTTTTATGGGAATAGTCTTAGACTATTTCCCTGTACCAATGTGAGGCTTCACTCACTGATCATTAAGGAAGATGCAGGTTCTTTAGGCCCAAGGTTCTTCTCTGTAGCCTCATCTGTTCATAGCATGAGTGCACATCATCTAGAACTTTTCAATTGCCCTCTGGAATTAAGGTCTCAAAATCATTGCAAAATACATGCCTGGCTACTGCTATTGCTGTAATTTAACTCTCTGCCTCTGACTGAAGATCTCATGGCTTCTGCCAACATCCATAAAACTGTCAAGCTAACTTGTTAGTTAACAAGTAGGAGGAGAATCTCAGACCCTTCAGAGTTCCTGATCTGACATTTGGAAAGTGTGATTAGCAATAAAGATTGCTTTTTATAACCTTGAAGCAGATATTTTATATAATGGGTTTCCCTAACGACTTCACTCAGAGCTGTACCAACTAAAATGGACCTAGAAATAGCAGTAATAACCACTTACGTATTATATGAAAACTCTTGTGCTCCATTAAAATCCCCCTGGGATGCCTTCCAGCAGCTGTGGGCATGAATCCTCTGGTGTCTGAGAGCTTGCTGATCACTGTTCAACCTGTGAGCTTCCTCAGCTCCGTGGCCTTGGGCACTGGGGAGTCCTGGAGGTGGCCGGAAGCTTCCATTTCTCCTAATAACTGATTGCTGTTGAAGTAGGAGTGCTTTACTCCATGTGCTTTACTTTGTTCCTTAAAAGCTGGGCAAACGTGGGATTAATTATGTTCCAGAGTGCCCTGTGAGTCCAGCCAAGGCTGAGCCTCCTCCACACTGTTACATCTGCTACAATGTCTTCCCTTTACATCCTGTACTTTATCAACAACTGGCAACTGTCTGGCCCAGGTCCGCCTCTAGAAGAAGCTAGCCTGCGATTCCTCAACCCTGGTTATATATTAGAATCAAATGGGAAAATGTTAAAAAAAATTATGATAGTACCCTGCCCTCGAGCAATTAAAAGAGAATCTCACCAGTGGCTAGAAGAATACACGCGGTTAAAGTCCCCAAGATCAGTTTAGTCCTCAGTACTGATTTAAGCCATTTGGTGCTACCATTAGCTCTGTTCACAGCATCCAAGCAGGCTTTAGCAGAAATCCTATTAGGAAATTGCTTAGACCAGAAAATCGTCCATTTGGAAGATTTGGCAGGAACACGGACCAACTCAGACAGCAAAGAACACCTCCCTTTGCAATCCCGATGGAGACCTTAGATATCTGGGGATAGTCCTAGCCATGAAGTGAGCCTGGAGGTGTTCTCCAGGGAAAGCTGTGCACAGCTGGCAAGCAAAAGTCGGCCACTAGATACCTCTTCACTACTGTGGTACACCACTGATGTCCATACTCGCCTCCAGATGCAGCTTACAGAGATATGTGATCACACCTTGTCTGGGATGGGTCCCATCTCTGCAGCACCTGTTGACCAGGTAATAAGGGTTCAGTGATAGTCACACTTTGTGATAGTGTGCCTGGGATATGGTGCCAGTTAACTGTTGGTCAAATACTAGATCTTACTGGGAAGGTAATTTTAGATGTAGTTGACAAGGATTATCCTTAATGTGTGCAAATCTCACCCCATCATCTGAGTTCCTGCGAATAAAAAGGAACTATAGAAGGAAAAAATGGACTGGAAAACATGACTAAGGCTAGTTTTAGCCAAGTCTTATACCACATCCCACTTAGTTGAATTCACCCTGACGTATTTCCTAACCACCTGTTCCCAGTTGCCAAGTAAACCCCTCAGTTAACCGTAGGCCCAGTTCTGGGATGCAGCCAGGTGTTCTTCCATATTTTCTAGACAGGCAGTGACTGTAAGCCTTGACTGCCTGTCCACTCCCAATGGAAGGTGCCTGGAGCAATTGACAGCTTCCTCCATACTTGCCAAACTATATTTTCTCCCTTCATGATGTCTCCAGACCTTATTCTTCCTGGACCTACTGCTATAACCCAAGGCTCAGGAAACTTCCCAGCAGGTGGAGTTTCCTGTTGGCAGCAGGCGCTGAACAGGCCTTGTGCATAGGCTGTTTGCCCTAAGTTGCCCTAAGGTGCCCTTTTGTCCTTCCTCTTTTCCTGTGGTCAGTAAGTCACAGGATGTTTACGATATAGCTATTGCTGGAACATTGTTTCAAGAATCAGCTCTCTGCTGATTTGCTTGCAGTTTTCCTGTTTGGCTGAGCTGCTGGGACGTGGATGGGAACCTGAGAACCGTACCCCGACCCCATGAAGAGTAGGAAGTAGCAGGGTATATAAGGCTGATGGATAGTAAATAAAGGAGCTCTCTTTGAATGACGAACCACAGTGTGTCCTGAGTGCTGCTTAACCTCGGCGTCCCTCGCCAGCTCTCGGTTCCCGGCTGTGCAGGTCGTGGCAGTTTCCCAGGAAAAATACAATGAAGAAAAGTTGGTCATTTAGCAAGCTCAAGAGAGCCAAAAACACTGTGAGAAGTCTTCTGGTGGATCAAGGGAAAAGGAAAAAGCCCACTTACTCTCTTCCACAAGTGGTATACCAGATGCACCTTAGTGGAACAGGGTTTCTGCTAAGGCCTGACTTGGAGTCAGCTTCCACTTGACTCTAAACAAGAAAACTTCCTTGGAATATAGGTCTGGCTCACCTGCAGACATTGTCCAATGTGAGCAGTTGAATGGCCACATACAGCTGCATCCTATCTCAGTAACTACCCTGTCAGCCTCCTTTCCCCTAGTCTAGCCTTGTCAGTGTTATCCATTTCTTTGGTCCATGTGCCCAAACATCCTTGCTTTAAGTTCATTTGGCCAACTCTCTCCATCTTGTTTCATAATATCATAGATTCTCAAGTTACCCATACCTACCATGGAGATATTTACACCTCCATGTTTATTGTTGCTTTCTTTACTCACTATAGAATTGAAATCAACCTAGTTGTCCATCAACAGAAAAATGGATAATGAAATTTGGTATATAGGTATATACACATGTATATATGTATGTGTGAGTGTGTATTAAAACTGTTCAGCTCTAAAGAAAAATTCAATCACAAAATTTGCAGGAAAATGAATGTGTAATATTAAGTGCAGTCACACAATCACAAAGAGAGAAAAACCATGCATGTGGGTTCAGTAGAAAATGTAAAAGAGAGAGTAAGAAAAGCTAAATGCTAGGGAATGAGAAAGGACTGAACACAGGTAACTGAAGAAATATGAGTTATAAAAGAGAATGTAATGACTGGGGGTGCTGGTGGCACACTCCTTTAGTCCCAGGACTCAGGAGGCAGAGCCAGGAGGATCTCTGTGAGTTCAAGGCCAGCCTGGTCTACAGAGCAAGATCCAGGACAGGCACCAAAACTACACTGAGAAACCCTGTCTTGAAAAACCAAAGAGACAGAAAGAGAGAGAGAGAGAGAGAGAGAGAGAGAGAGAATATAATGCTAATTACTTTTTAGTTCTTACTCTGTCATAAATTTTTCATTTTTGTAGTAGATAAGTGAATTAAAGTGTATTCGCTGGGGGATGGAGAGATGGCTCAGTGGTTAAGAGCACTGGCTGCGCCGGGCGTTGGTGGCGCACGCCTTTAATCCCAGCACTCGGGAGGCAGAGCCAGGCGAATCTCTGTGAGTTCGAGGCCAGCCTGGGCTACCAAGTGAGCTCCAGGAAAGGCGCAAAGCTACACAGAAGAAACCCTGTCAAAAAAAAACCAAAAAAAAAAAAAAAAAAAAAGAGCACTGGCTGCTCTTCCAGAGGACCTGAGTTCAATTCCCAGCACCCACATGGCAGCTCATGACTGTCTATAATTCCATTACTGGGGGCTCTGACACCTTCACACCAATGCATATAAAATAAAGTTTTAAAAAAATGTATTTGCTAGTGAAAGTATAAAATACAACGTGAAGCTTCACAGCTTCTGTTTTGAGTGGGTATTCTAATCATACAGAAGTTCATTGAGTTGTATAATCTTTGGGTCTGGTTAATTTTAGTGTGTGATGCTTTTTTATTCACAATATTTTTATATTTTTAAAGTTTAAAATTAAAAAATAATAAACTCTGTAGTTGAGAATTTGAACACTGGAACCAAAGAAACATGATTTCAAATCCTGGATTTATCACTTAAAAGGTGACAGTGTTAGTCCTTCTACTTGCCAAATGGAAGACATGTGACAACCTTCTTGGACTGTTGTAGGGTTTTAAGCCAATCATGAGACTAGTGGTTGTTATAAGTCAGATAGTCCCATAGCCTGCCTTCAGTGATTCAGCATCAGCAGCTTATGTATGTCCCCAACAAGGCAAGGTGCAGCACATTCCCATGTCTCTAGAGTTGTGTACTTTCCCTATGTGACAAACTCACCCATTAAAAGGACCTACCATCCCAGGTTGTTCTCTTGTGCTCTCTCTCTCTCTCTCTCTCTCTCTCTCTCTCTCTCTCTATTTCTGTCTCTCTCTGTCTCTGTCTCTCTCTCTGTCTCTCTTGACTGTCTCTCTCTAATTTGTTCTCTCTCTGACTCTTTCTCATTCTCTCTGTCTCCAGTCTCTGTCAGTCTCTACCACTCTCTCATGTCCCCACTCCAAGATGGACTTCCACCCCTCCCACCCCAATAAACCTCTTGTATTACATCTGTTTCATGGTGTGATCTCTTAGCAGCACACCTTGGCCTAGACCCGCCAGAGTAGCCCCACTGCAAGCCTTTGGCATGCAGCAAGAATTTAATATGCCATGTCCACTACTAATAGGTGCTCCCACTACTGAACTTAAGCTAAAATTTTACTTCCAGACCTCACCATATCTTACATCTAGATACCCACAGGATACCCGTCCCATCCTTCTAGGCATTAAAACCTGCACAACACTTCTACTTTCGACAAACATAATGGAGACAAGTAAGAAAAAAGTATTTGAAAATATTTGAGTTTTGGTGTCATTGTCCACTTGGCCATTGTTCTTGAAGCTTAACTCTTTGATATGTAAAAGGAGCTAGATTGCCAGATTCTGTGACAATGGCTCACAAAATTAATTCTGGAATGAAAACTTTACAAAATTGAATTCACTCCTGTGGTTCTCAGCTCTGCCTGCACACCAGAGAAACAAGCTTGTAGTGTTATAAAACACTGCCAGACTTGGCCTCCAACCAAGAGTTCTATGTCTAGTGGATGACACATTTATAAGCTCCCTTGAAGTTTCTGATGGTCAATAGCAGCTAAGCACTCTGACCTGATGTCTGAGACAAACAGCTCCAAGTTGTAGAGCAGAGGTGATAGGAAATAGTTTCAATTTGCACTAGGGGACCAGCAGCCTCTCTCAGGTGTTCCCAATCTGTTCTCAGCCTCCCACAACTTCCCATGTTCTGCTTGTCTGGGTAGTTGGGGTCCATGGCAGCTTCCTCATTCTAATGGGACTCCGCAGCACTTCAAAGGCCTAGGGACCCTGCTAGGCCATGCAGGGGGTAGGGAAGATAATGAGGAGAGGGAGAAGTAAAATAAATGACAGAGAAGTAGAGAGAGGGTGTGAACAAAGCCATATGTATGGTCTGACTGCCAGAAAGCAGTGTGAATGAATAACAGAGGATTTAGAGAGAACAATGAGACCCAGCCAGCTGTTCAGAGGCCTCCTGTTCACAGCAGCACAAATGATACTGTGTCTGCTTTTGTTTATATATCCTTTAGAGAAAATGACTGCCTAGAATTGTTTTAATTTCCTGCATGTGGTTTTCTCTCTGTGTCTGCACATTACTCGCTGTTATTCTTTCTCCTGTTCTCAAAGACAGGAGGATGTAGCACCTGATACAGACCTGCTGTTTTATGAATTGGTATTAAATTCACTAGACAGACAATCCTTGACAGACAGTAGTACTGACTTTTGAAGTCTGTGACAGTGGCTCACAAAATTAATTCTGTAATGAAACTTTATTCCATCCCCAGGTAGGGTGCATCTCTCCATTTATTCTCTTGTCTGAAGTACTTAGAACTCTGTTTCTATTCTTTTAGACTAACCTGCCCATAGACCTTGAGCTAAATCTATGTCTCACATCAGGCAGAAGCACTTCAAGTGAAGAATTTACTGTATCTGAAGCTCTCAGTACACCTCTGGCATTAAGTAGGCATTGAAATATTTATTACATCTAAACCATTTTTTTTATCTCAGTATTACTTGCTGGTGTCTGATTTCTTCACAGATAGAAAATGAAATCCATTCTGGAAAGGAAGAAAAGCATTAAATGGGGTACTGGCCTTAGAGCCTCTTTAATATTGATGAGTCAGCCTGCCTCCATCTTGGGCTTAAAAGCCATCTTATAGTAAAGACAAACTAGATTCATTCCTGTTTATGAGTAAACCTGTTTCTCAAGGATTTGGCTATGCCCTACTTGTAACTTTAACTACAAATAGCTCTGTACTGCCTGTTATAGGAAATGGCAACCGTGCCTTTGTTTCAAAAGGTTATTATGGTCACCTGTTGTCCAGACCTCTTTTCTCTGACCACCTAACAACCACTTTGCAATCGTGTTTTTGTTCCAAAAAGTTGTAATGACCATCTTGCAACCCTACTTTTGTTTCAAAAGGTTGTTATGATTAGCTTGATATGCTCTTGTAACCCTGCCTATTTTGCCTTCCAAATCCCCCATTTGGAAACTCCCTACCCTTTAGCTGTTATCTTCCCCATGTCTAATGTTGATTTCTTGAACCATGCCTTAAGGGAAGGCAGCCCATGTACACAAATAAAAACTTGCTTTAATTAATTGCTTGTTTTAATTAATTTGGCCATGATGATTTGGGCTGTTGGTTTTTCTCCCTTCATTTTTGGGATTAATGTTTAGAGGCCCCAGCGAGATCAAGACCCTAACCCAAATTCAGAAATACAGAAGCTGGACCCTTCCCTTCAGCCCTCCAAGCCTGAAGATCTGCTCCCTACAGGCTGCTCACCTTGGAAACATTCCAAGGCTCTGAGTCATGCCTTCAGTTCAGTGGACTGCCTGAGCAAACTGCTGCACCAAAAAAGAAAACAGGAAGCACCTTTTTATGGAGCCCTCCTCTGGCAAGTCATAGAAACTTTTTCTGTGATATCTGGTTCCATTCTGGTTCTGTGGGATTCCCACTTGAGGATGTGGGGGATTCTGATGAGATTCAACATTCCCCCATCCATGGCAATAAGCAAAATATCACACACTCATCCTGTTACTTGGGAGTTTGGCCAGAGTCACTAGTGCTTTTTCTGACTCACCTTGGGACCCTGGGGACACCCTGGTGAAAGTGGGATCTGACAAATCAGAGAGGTCTAGCATTTGTGTGCCCATTGACTAGGCTGTACAACAGAGCCAAGGAACCCTGAGGACATTCCTTGAGATTGGATAGGACATCAGGCATTACTGGGAGCCTGAGTAGGAGTTGGAGAGGCCTGGCCTACCTGAACCAGGGAAACCTGACACTTAGGAAGTCTCTGGTGGGTTCCTGGCAACTGGGTTGTACAGGGAGACAGTTGAGAAAAAGCATCCTATTTGTGTCAAAAACAAAACAAAAACTCTTCTTTGGTTGAACTGATGAATCTCTGAATGATCCCAACTGTTGTTGTCATTGTCCCTGTTGTATTGGTTTTGTTTTTCCTGTCTCCATCTCTGGTACATCCTGTGTTCTGTGTATTGTTTCATTTTTGCTGTCTCCACTCCTTGTTTGTGTTTCTGTGCCCCCACTAATATTCTCCAGTTACAGGTGGACTTGGGAGCCAGACCAAGCTCTAACTGCCACCAATTCCATGCTGCTAGGCTGGAACAATGCAGACACCGTCTTCCCAGTATGCCACCCTGGGCAGCTTTATGCACTCCCACCCACACCTAGGCCTAAATCTGCTGCTGCCACTTGCTATGGCTACTTCGATAGCCAAGGCTCAGAATTCTTATCTCTGAGCTTTCTGTTCACTGGATTCAGCTTAGCAGGGATTCAAATGTCTTTTGTATATGGATAGTGTTAAAATCGTGCTTTATGCTGTTCTGCTGCATTGAAAGGCTGGCTCTGGAGTTGGAAAGTTTCTGTCTTATGTCAGGCAACCCACCTGAATTTGTGACAGATGAAAAAGAGCAAGGCAGAAAGGCTAAAAAAAAATTAGAATATTGATTTCATGTAACTGTCTAAAACTTTTACTAAGATATAAACTTTATCTCAAGATTTGTAAGACTATTATATGAACTTTCTGTATCTCAGGAGTTTGTAAGTTTATTGAATATGGTTAAAAACTTGTAGAATCTGTAACAAAAGTTGACTTAAGGCTTATAACACAAGGTTAATAATTAGAGCTACATAGGTAATCTTAAAACAAAGACCTTATCCATCAATGTCTATAGTTCTGGGCAAGTCTCCAATATGTGCTAACCCTGGTTGTCTTCTAAGTATAGACTTAAAGATGCTTCTCATCATGCTAAAATCATCTCTATCCAATATACACCCAGACTTCTGGACCAAAAAACAATGTTCATGCCTTTGAACCTAAAGTCATAACTTTTGTAATGACTCAAAGTCATGAGTCTACTCCAGGTGTTTTATGGATTTCAATACAGATTACAAACAATGGTAATATAAAAAAAATGGGAGTCAAGAAAGTCATAAAACTTAAATCCATCTCTCACAGGTCAAATGGACTCTGGATAAGTACTCTTGTCAATCAGCAGCCCAAGCTTCCCTGCCTACTGCCTATTTCTGAGGTGGAAGATTCAAATATAAGTTTCCTTTAAGTTTTTTAACTTTAACTTCAGTTCCTAGTCTATATCTGTCTTGGCAGAGTTCCACCACCAGAAATCAGTCCAGACTACAAACTGCTCCAAAAGTGACCTACAGCATGCCAGCCCCAGATAGTCATACAAAAGTGGGAAGCTCTGGATTTGCTGAAAGCCAATGTAAACCAGTGTCTTCAGCTGGGTCAGGAAACCAGATGCTTCTGATAAATGTCCCATGTCCCAATCCCCTCCCTGTCTTTGACAAACATCCCAACCTTCCTGGGCCCTGACAGTGGCCTCATAATTTCATCAGGAAGTAGTTAAGAGAATATATCACCCCTTATCCTCAACAGAAGGCTGGAATATTAGATCAAAAGGAAACTCCTTGGCATAGCAGACAAAATGGCTATCTATAATATCTACTGGCATACCAAGGTTATAAGGCCTTTAAAAAATTGTTCTTCCATGCTAACCAAAGAGGAATACTTCATTAATAGGCCAAGCATCTGTTGATGCATTACAAATTTTGTTTCCCCCAGATAGAGAATAGAATGCTGATACCCTACCAATGATTTGACAGGGACACATAAGACAAGCAGGGAATGATGAACAAACCTGCCTCCATCTTAGGTATAAAAGCCATCTTATGGTAAAGACAAACCAGATTCATTGCTATTTATGATTAAATCTGTTTCTCAAGGATTGGGCTATGCTCCACCTGTAGCTACAAATGGTTCTGTACTGCCTGTTCTGGGAAAGCAACTATGTCTTTGTTTCAAAAAATTGTGAGGATCATCTTGTAACCCCATCTTTGTTTCAAAAGTTTGTTATGAGTAGCTTCTTATGACCATCTTGTTATATTCTTGGTCTGTAACCCTGTCTATTTTACCTGCCAAATCCCCCATCTGGAAACCCTCTATCCCTGAGCTATAAAAACCCTTATCTTCCCCATGTCCAATGGTGATCTCTTGAATCCCACCTAAAGGGTGATGCAGCCCATCTACACAAATAGAAAAAAAAAAGCTTGTCCATGATGATTTGGGTTGGTGGTCTTTCTCCCTGCACCTTTGGGATTAACAATGTAACTGCAAATAACCTACAAGATGCCTCTGAGTCTCCATACTTATCAACTAAGTGGCCTTAATCAGCTTTATAGATGTATCTAGTCCTAGAGACTGAAGTACTATACATAGAGGAGGAATTTAGAAACATGACCCTAGAGAAAAGCAAGTGGACCTTACAAGTTCCTTGTAAGTTACCTGACTTTTTATACATCTCACCACAACTTTGTATTTTATCTCCATTTGGAAGACAAAGTAAATAAATGAATAAGCATAAAAGTTTTGATTTGTTGAAGGTCAGATGATTACTATAAATATGCATGGGGCTGGAGCCCACATCTGGAGTCCACAGCCTGCCTTCCCCAGTCTCTGCTCACTACCTCCCTTGGACCAAGCAGAAGATGCTGTCCTGATGATGCTGCCTAAAGAGTTGGGTTGGGACTTCATTAAATAGAAAAATAATTTCATCTCCTTTCTCTTCCAGATGACAACAAAATCCAGTTTCTACATTATGTCTATTTCATAATCCTCTTATTGTTGTCTCTTATAAAAGCCAGAAATGTTTTTAAAAACTACTTCATTTAAGTTATTGAGAATAATGAATAAAATATTTCCTTACTCTATACAGACTTTGGAACTAGTAGCTTTCTCTCATACAACCTTCTACCCTTCTTCTCCCAAATACCAAATTTAATCAAATTTATCATCCATCATACATGGCTAAATCGATAGCTTCTAACAGCTTTGACTAAAAAAGTGACTTTAAATCATTAAACACTGAAACTTAGAAGAAATATTTAATGAAAACCTAATTTACTTGATCATATTCATATTATGAGAATGGCTTTCCTTCCAAACAAAAAAGTGTAACCTTGCATGAATATTGTATACTTTTAAAGTAACTGTCATGGTTTGAATCTGAGATACCTCCCCACAAGGTGATAGATTGAGGTCTTAGTTTCTGACTAATGATGGACTTTGGGAACCAGATTCTCAGGTCTCTGACCTCATCAATTTGCTTATTACTCCTTGTAATACAATTACTACTTGTAATACAATGGCATTATGAGGGGTGAGTGTAGGAGGTGGGCCTAGCTGGAAGAAGTAGGTGACTGTCAACATGCCCTAGAATGGTGTATTGGTCCCTCATTCTTTCCCCAGGCCATCTCTATTCCACCACACTCTGCTGCCAGGATGCTCTGTCTCACCACATTCCAGAAATGATGCTTTGAGTCAACCATGAATTAGGCTCTGAAAAAAAGAGGGGAAAGAAATTCTTCCCTTGAAGTTGTTTCCTTAGGTATTTGTCACAGCGAGGAAAAGTGTGACTGACAAAGTCACCATGACTGTGTGGTGGTTTGAATAGGAATGACCCTCATAGACTCATGTGTTTGAATTCTTGGCCCATAGGGAGTGGCACTAGTAGGAGGTGTGGCTTTGTTGAAGGAAGTGTGTCACTGTGGGGGAGGCTTTGAGATTTCAGAAGTTCGAGCCAGTTTACTTACTGCTGTCTGTAAATCAAGATGTAGGACTCTCAGCTCCTCCTCCAGCATCATGTCTGCCTGCATGCAGCCATGCTCCCTGCCAATGATGATAATAGACTAAATCTCTGAAACTATAAGCCAACTTGAACTAAATATTTTTATTTTTAAGAGTTGCCATGGTCATGGTGTCTCTTCACAGCAATAAAAACCCAATCTAAAATAAAGTTGGTACCAGGGACTGGGATATTTCTGTGATAGGCCTGACCATGCTTTTGTTTACAGGAATTTGGACTTTGGGACTTCAGTTTAGAAAAGCAGTTGAACATTTTAAGTGAGGCTTAATGGGCCATACTAGTAGGAACATGGAAGACAGTCATACTGAGGGTGATTTGAACTGTGAGGCTTGGCTCAAGAGGTTACAGAGGAGAAGAATATCAATATGTGGCCTAGAGATCATTCTTGTAATATTTTGGTGAAGAATAGGGCTGCTTTTTGCCCTTGTCTGAAAAGTCTGCCTAAGGCTAAAGTGAAAAGTTTTAGATTAATTGCATTGGCATTAGAAATCTCAAAACAGCCTAGTATTGACTCTGTTGTGTGATTATTAGTGGTTGTTGTTATAAAGATCTGTAATGAAAGGGAGTAAGCTAAGCAAGGAAAAATACAAAACATACAACTTGAGGAGAAAAGGGGCACCAGGAAGTAGAATGGAACTAAGTTCTATGTTCAAGGAAATAAATAGATTAAAGAAAAGCCTGATATTAAGTGGAATAAAGGGGTAATTAGGGCAAGACCCCACCCAGCTAAGCTTCCAACTTGTAAAAATGAATTAAAGAACAGCTTAGGTCCAGGCATGGTGGTTCACACCTTGAATCCTAGCAATCAGGAGACAGAGGCAAATGGATCTCTAAATTCAAGGCTAGCCAGGTCTACAGAGTGAGATTCAGGACAGCCAAGCTTAGATATCGAAGGAAACTATCAAAAACAGAATGCTGGTGAAGCTGTAATTGAAGAAAGAGATCATGTTCTAGCCCCAGCAAACAGCAGAACTTGGCAGCTTCAGTCACATGGCTCTAGCTTTAGGTGATATATTGTGTATCCTAATAAAATTTGCCTGAGGATCAGAGAACAGGACAAGCCACTAGATTAAACATAGATGCCAAGCAGTTGTGGCACACACCTTTAATCCCAGTACTGGGAAGCACACACGTCTTTAATCCCAGGAAGTGATGACTGGGAGGAGAAAGGTATATAAGGCGTGAGGGAGACGGGAACTAAAGGCTTTTTGGCAGAAGCACCTCTTTCAGCTAGAGGTTTTTTTCGGCTGGAGCCTTTTGGGTGAGGACTCAGAGGAATTCAGTCAGAGGATTCATGGAGTTGGTGAGGTGAGACATAGAAGTGGCTTGTTCCTTTGTCTCTCTGCTCTTTCAGCATTTACCCCCAATATCTTGCTCCGGATTTTTTATTATAAGACCTTTAGAAATTTGAACAACAGGAGTTATGGAATCTCCCTCTTAGACTAAGGAAAGCTCTTGAGGCCAGGCGTGGCTGTCAGGGATGTCCCTGAACAGAGGTCTAAAGAGTCCATTCCATGAACTTGTGAAGCTGAAGCCTAGATTGCCTTGAAAACTCCAAGATATTGGAGATGCCAGGGCCGTGGGGTACCTGTTAACAGAAGAGCTGTGAATAGGGAGTGGACCCAGCCCAAGAGAGAGAAGTGTGTTACAGTCAACAACGCTGAAAGGAGTTGGAGATCTGAAGAGTGCTTTGATATAAGACCTAGAAATGCAGCTGGTTTTCAGTATTGCTTTGGTCCCTTTTCCCCCTTTGGAATGGTAATGTATATCCTGTGCCATTATATGTTGGAAGTATATGATCTGCTTTTTGATTTTGATTTTAAAGGTGATTACATTTAAGAGATTTTGAACCTTGGATTTTAATTAAGTTTGAGACTATTATAGACTATGGGGACTTTTGAAGTTGGACTAAATGCATTTTGCATTTGTTATAGCTACAAGCCTTTGGGGGCCAGGGAGTGGAATGTGGTGGTTTGAATAGGAATGGCCCCATAGACTCATGTGTTTGAATGCTTGGTCCATAGGGAGTGGCACTATTAGGAGGTGTGGCCTTTTTGGAGCAGGTGTGGCCTTTCTGAAGAAAGTGTATTACTTTTGGGGACAGGCTTTGAGGTCTCAGAAGCTCAAGCCAGTTCACTTCTTGCTGCCTGTGGATCAAGATGTAAAACTCTCAGCTCCCTCTCTAGCACCATGTCTGCCTGCACACTGCCATGCTTCTCGCCATGATGACTATGAAACTGTAAGCCAGCCCCATTTACACGTTTTCCTTTAAAAGTGTTGCCATGATCATGGTGTCTTTTTATAGCAATAGAAACCCAAATTAAGATAGACTGAAAATGTATGTGACTAAGACATCAAAGTGACTGCTGCCAACTTTGGAAATAAGTTTATATTTTCTGAATCTCAACAGCATCTATATCCATCTGAAAAATATAATCAACATGCATATGAATGAAGAAGAGTTGATTGCAAAACTGGCTGGGGCAATTGTCAGGAGCCTTGGTTGGCATAGCACAGATTTTAAAATTTACTCTGTGTTCAAAAATGGAGCTAGGGAAGGTTTTAAAGCAAGCTCACAGGAATGTATATATGGCATATAGATAGATATAGATCTGATAGATAACAGCAGTGTGGAAAGCCAAAGGTGCTTTGGAAAGAAAAGTGGCAAGAGGTCAGAAGAAGATGTGAAATGATGCCAGGAACCTCAGTGATGCAGAGTCACCTCCAACCACACTTGTAGATGAGAGGGTGAACAGCTAGATATGGGCAGCACAAGACACAGTGCCCACAGGTGCTTCTAGAGTTGGAAACTTCTGAAGAATAAAATATAAGAATAAAGTAAACAGCAGGTGGGATTTGGAGTTAAACAGTTGGTGATATTGATGTGACTCGTGTGGGTTTATATGAGTTACGTTGGAAATGATAGCAGAACACACAGGTATGTCCTTGAATGTGCCAGTGTGTGTGCAAGTCTGATAAGAGGGAGATAAGCTAGTTGTTAGTCAGCAGTAAACTGTAATTATTATGGCAGTAGCTTCTAATTCAGGCATTCCCCAGCTCAAATCCACTTACTAACTGGTAAGAGAAAAATTCTGAGCTTTCCAGACAGGAACTTAGTTTCCTCATTTGAAAATCTGGGTTGTTAATTAATAACCATCAGTAGATTATTTCAAGGCATTTAAGATTGTTAAAGACTGTTTATTAACACTATACATAACATAAGGTAGTGTCATCAAATTACAGGATTATTACTTTGTAAATCACAAATCACTAGAATGTTGATATCTTCCCTTAAAATAATATGTTATGACCAACACAGAACAAAAGAGAAAAGGAAAAGTCAGGAGCCTGGAATGTAGTGCTCAAAGAAGGCAGAAGAGGTTGAGAAGGAAGGAAGAGGACAAGGGAAAGATAGGGACCTGGGAGTTACTGGAAGAAAAGTTTCAGTAAACCGGAAGTGCTCCAAGAAGTGAGACACTGGAAAAATCCTGGTGTAGTGTGCAGGCCTTCCAGAGAAAAGAAGGGCAACGACCAAAATTATCTTAGACTAGTAAGAGGGAAGGAGAAGGAGCTTAGAACATAATTAATGGTGTTGACACAGCTAAGGAAAAAGTATTGATGCATCTATTTGACAACCCTGGAGCAGTTACAGTCTGCTGCCAAAGAGTCATGATATTCAATACTGACACAAGACAAAGCATGCTCATGTCTGATGCAGTAGCCAAGACTGAATAAGAGAAAGAGGAGAACTGGAAATCTAGATTGTGAGTTTTTGTAACTCACAATCAATCTTGTCAACAGTCATCTGTTTTACTCCAAAGAAACGAATCCAAAGCTTAAGTCTATTTTTAAAAAAAAAGTTCGAACAGAAGTGTGGAAATGACCCTTTCTACTGGTTCCAGTTTTCCCACAGATGCTGTCATCTTCACTTCTAAAGTCAACTGCAAGCCGGACCTCATCTGTGGCAGCTTCCTGGTGGATTAATTTAGCTGAAAGGGCATTACTTTCCCCATAATTTCGTTCTCCGTGCAGTTGTGGGTTAGGGTTGGACTTCAGAGACATCTACACAAGATGTCAGTCTTGGAAGTGAAGCTTTCTCATTCAGCTCTACAAGTCAGTGCAGGGTGCCCAGTGCAGAGATATGGACTCAGTGTACAAGCTCAAGGGAATTGAGGACAGCTCCAAAAGTAGTTGCTTGTTACTGAGTCCAAATAACTTCACATTAAATCTGTTCAGTCTTTAATAACCTTGATGTGCTCATACAGCGACCAAAAGCTTATAAAGATGGGTATGCTAATGTGGATCTATCATGTACTGTCTGTTGAGGTAACCTCTAAGTCCTCCAGAATGGTCCAGAGAAGGGAACATACTCTGCTGTGGCATTGGCAAACAGTAGCCACAAAAGCTTTAAGCAGGTTATCTTCTAAGGGCTAAAAATGAAAGAAGGAAATACTACCATATAAGTGGGGTTTCTGACTTCACTGCCTTCTACAAGCATCACCTTGGGGGTTATGATTTCGACTTATGAATGGAGGTGGTGGGACATAAACATTCTGTTGTTTGCACTCTCTAACATTGTAGTTGATTCATGCAAACCATCTAATGAACAGTCCATACATGAAGTAGCACAAGAAAAGCTGTGGACTGTCCACTCATTCCCGTTCTTAAGACCAAAGCCTCTTGAAAAAAAGTCAGGGTTTCCTTAAAGAGTTCTCTTACTAGACTAAAACAAAAATTTCATTTTTCTAAAGCCTTAGTTGAGTTACCTTTCAGCCTAGGACAACTGTGCCTCCCAGGGAATAATTGCCAATGTCTGAAGATATTTTACATATCATAACTGTGAATGGGACACTGGCACCCATCGGGGTTGGGATGCTACTAACATTCCACAGTGAACAGGGCAGCCTCTACCACAACAAAGAATTGTATATCCCAAAAGTCAAAAGTACTGTGGATCACTGAGAATTTATGCTTTTCCAAGACACTGCGACCACTAAATTTCCAGCCATTTGGAAATGAGTAAGCATCCCATCTTTGATGATTCAGGACCAAAATGATACATTAAATTCAGACCTCTCAGTGAGACAGTCACTGTAGTGATGTGACAATGGACCTGCAGTCCCAGAATTCTGAAAAGTTAGCTATAAAAAATACTATGTGATTTCAGACCAGGCAGTGAGTAGTGGTACTCACTTTTAATCCCAGCACTCAGGAGGCAGAGACAGGTGGATTTCTGAGTTCAAGGCCAGCATGGTCTACAGAGTGAGTTCCAGGACAGCCAGGGCTACACAGAGAGACCCTGTCTTGAAAAACTAAAACCAAACAAATGAAAAAACAAAGACAAAAAACCCACCAAAACATTATATAATTTCAAGAAAGAAAAGCAATCTGAGCTTTAAATGAAATGGAAACTACTAACCATATAACAAACCAAATTTTATTTAAGTTGAAACTATCAAGTAATCCCTCATTTAACAAACCGTAGCTACTACACCACCAAGGAACTTCATCTACCACGTCCATTTCTTCAGCATTTGCTGTCCCAAACCAGTCCCAAACCCCGTCCCTTCTCTGTGTTCCTAATTCCCTTTGGCTGATTCCTCTAATTGAAACGACTGCTGTTTCAGGTGGCAGAAAACAACTGGTAGTATTTGATCACAAAAGACAAAGAATTGTGGTGCCCTAAGAGGCAGTTTAACAACCTTTTTATTTACTTCCTCCATTTTTTTTTTTAGTGTCTCATTATATTATAAGCATGGAACCGGCTACACAGACCAGGCTGGCCTTGAACTTGTGCCACTCCTCCTGCCTCTGTCTACCAAGTGCTGGCACTGGAGGCCTGAACCACTGCCTGGTTATAAGAGAATCTATCTTTACGATGCTGCCACTGCAACATGATTTTCTTAAAATGCTGCTACTCCTAACAGCCTTGAGCATTCGAGAGCGATGACGAGGATGGAGAAAGGGCACAGTGTGTGAGGCCATTGGAATCTCTTCCCTATCTCCAAAGAAAGTTCGGAAGCACAAGGAAGGAGGAACGCCCTCGTCTATTCTGCTCGGCGTTGTGGGGAACTTATGGGAGGCTTCCTTCCTCTCTGCTGTCTCCCTTTGCCCTGACTTCTTCCAAACGCACTCTGAAGGCAGACTCCATAAACAGCAGAATGATCTATTCTTGCCTGAAAGCTAGCCACTCATCTACATCCACATCTAGGAGACTTTTCCAAGCAAGTGCTGGATCTATGCTCCTCGACTAGAACCTAGAAATCTCAGTTCCTAATCTCTCCAGCTGATTCTAAGACTCCAAGGCTGAACACCCTGGCCTAGAGCTGTGCTTCTCAAGTTTGAAAACACCACACACACACACACACACACACACACACACACACACACACACACACCAGAGAATCTCATAAACTGCTTTCTCATCTAGTAAGGACATGTGGCTCCTGAAAAGTTGCATTCTCTTCAAGGTGCTGCTGGTGCTGCATATAAAGCCCACCATATGGATAAGGGAAATTAAAACGAGTTAAAATTTCTTACTGTACTTGTAGCTGTGGTTTGCTTCTGCAATCCTGCTTACTCTCTGCCTCAGCTAACTCTCCCTTACCTTGAGAAACAGACTTGTAATTTCTTGCAAGTATATTTCCCCCCTTTATAGTAAATGGTTGGAATTCAAGAACTTCAGCCACCCAGCTCAGGACTGTCCAACCAGACCAGCAGAACAGACTTGTAGCTAAAAGAACAATGATGGTTCCTACTAGGAACAAGTCTAGAATATTCTAAAGAGAAGCACCATTTATCCTAATGGGTGGTAGGTAAAATGCAGTCAGAGTCACTCCCGCTACCCCCTTCTGGAGACTGGGTCTTCAAAGTGACATGCTGAAGCCTTGTCACAGCCCCTCCTCTCTGTGATGTCCTCTAGAGCAACCATTCCCAGCCTTTTCATTATCGACCCCTAAGGATTTTATAACCCTGACCACACTCACCGTGAGTTAATGTTAATTCCACAGATAAACAATGTATATATTTATATTCTCCTGCTCCCTTTAGGCCAACAAACCACTATAGCCCAAGAATTGCTAGCAAGTCCTGTGTGGTCAATATCACTTTCTCCAGGAATGCATGATCAATATCCATTTGCTCCTTCAAACTGCCTGGATTCCTGGCCTGGATCACATGCTTGAATGCATTTCTCCATCCTAATGTGGCCAGGCCAATGTGTAAAGTAGAAACGATATTGTCTTTAGAATTAAACACACCAGTTTAAAGCTCAACCTCAGCCACTTATAAATCACTAGACATTAAGTATCTTTAACGCTCTTGCCCTAAGTGTCTCAACTGTAAAAAAGCAATAAAATGATTCATTCTCTCTCCCTCTGCCTTTCCCTCTCCCTCCCCACAAAACCACTCTTTCTCTCTATTGGTGCTGGAGATCCAACCAAGCAAGGCACCTCCAGTTGGAATGAATAGTTACACTCAGAACTTAGTATGGAGGTTATATATGATGCCTTACGCTGGATAGTACTGGTCAGCTTGACACAAACTAGAGTCACTTAAGAAAAGGGGACCTCAACTGTGGAATTGTCTCTATCATATTGGTCTGTATCTGTGTCTGTGAGGTGTTTTCTTGATCCATGATCGATGTGGGAGGGCCCAGCCCACCATGGGTAGCAAGTGGTCCTGGTTGTATTAAGAAGCAATCTGAACAGGCCACGGGGAACAACCCACTAAGCAGTATTCTTCCATGGTCTCTGCTTCAGTTCCTGCCTCCGGGTTCCTGCCCCAACTTCTGCCAATGATGGCCTGGGGCATGGAAGCCAAACCAACACTTTCACCTTCAAGTCCCCAAGTTGCTTTGGGTTAGACTTTTATCACAGCAACAAGGAAGCAAACTAGGGCAGAAATGGGTGCCAGGAACATGTGGTATTTCTGTGGCAGACCTGGCCATATTGTTTTGGGGAGGATTTTGGAATCATTTGGAACTTTGGGCTAGAAATGTTCAGAGCTAAATGAGCTTTTGCTGTGGGAGCTTGGAAAATAAGAATATTGAGAGAAATGTAGACAAGGGCTTGGGAATTTCAGGGGGAAGCAAAGACTTCATGCAGGTCATTCCTGTGATATTTGAACTAAAAATCTTTGGAAATGAACTTGTGCTTTAGTGAGAAAATAGGCACTGCTCATCTGGGGCTGAAGAATCGGCTGTGATTAATAACAGACTAGCATCATGAAGGCAAAATCTTCGGAAAAGTATTTCTTCTGGATCAGCACACAGAAGCTGCGGCCATTGCAGGGCAAGGCTGCACACTCGGCTGGCAGCAGAGCATTGCAAACACTGTGTAAGAGTATCCCAGGGGCTACTAATGTGAAGGTCATGGAGATCAGCTGAGGCTTGGCATTGTGAGAGGTTAGGAAAGGATATCGGTGAAGGTGCAGCCTCGGTTGCTTTGGCGATTCCAGCGTATTGGAGATGCCAGGATCATGAACTGACCACCAAGGACAGCAACAGGTGCAGAGTGGAGTCAACTTGAGCTTACTGAAGAAGCTGGCCATATTGTCGATGGCAAAACTGGAGAAGCGGGACTATCAAACCCCTTTGGAGCCAAGAAGATCTGAAAGGAGTCCCAGACTTAGAAGTTGAACTTTTCACAATGCGATATTGTGGCCTGCCTTGAGTCGATTATAACTGTGCCCTGATTCTGTCCTCTTGGAAATAAGAAAGTCTGCAAATTATTTCGAACTTTTATTTGTGTGCCCAGGACAGAAATCCTCTAAGTGAGTACTTTGTTGTCTATTCTTCTACTGAAAGTATCAGAAACACTGACCTCTTACAAGCTGTGTTCTCCCTACAGGTGACCTTCCTCTCTTAACTTCCCTTTCCCCTTAAAATGGCAGCAAAAGAACTATCTCTCAGGGCCATTATGAGGGTTGGGACAATTAAGTAATTAGACAATTTTCAGGGTACCTGTCTCCTACAGAACCTCCCTAGTGAGAGACTGACCCAAAGAGCTGGTTGCCTGGCAATGGTGCCTGGGGAACAGATGGCTTCACTGGGAGAATGCTTTCCAGCTCTGTATAAAATTGCAGGATGCAGGAGAGGACCAAATTACATCATACAGTTCAGACTTATGACTAAGAAATTATTAATACTTTCACTGACTTTTAACTCTTTCTGTTGGATCCCACTATCAGACCAATAGCCTCTTAGGATTCAACCCTGCAAGAGATCCATGACAAGGGTCACTTTGAGCTGTGTGTCCCTTTAGGGCATTTTTGCCCATCTTAAATCCCCCACCATCACCCATTCTAAAAGTCAGCACCATGACTGAAGACATCAAATCCAAAACCAAGACCTATAGGATTGCCTCCAACCTTTGCCTTTCAGAATATTTATTCTTTAAAAGACATAAAAATGAAATTAAAAAAAAAAACAGAGGCTTTCTCACTTCCTGAAACACTTATTGACAGAGAAGTATTGAATATACAGACCTGGCAATGTACAAATGTAGATTCTGATCAGGGAACTTTTCATTCTCACCAAAAATACCCTTATGGATATGAGGACAGCTTCAGGTCTGAAGGAGACTGACCGTTTTGCCAGCTGTTTTCCCAACCAGAACCTGACCAGGGACTGACCGCAGGCTGGATTACACCACACAAAGGCAATGACCATGAAAGAGGGTGGTGTCTCTGTGGAAAACATCACCCAGTGCACACGGCTCCATTCCCCATGCAGAGTGCACATGGTTCCACTCCCCATGCAGAGTGCACACAGCTCCATCCCTATGCAGAGTGCACACAGCTCTATTCCCCATGAAGAGTGCACACAGATCCATTCCCCATGCAGAGTGCACACGGCTCCATTCTCCATGCAGAGTGCACACAGCTCCATTTCCCATGCATAGTTCACACAGCTCCATCTCCCATTTGGAGTGCACACAGATCCATTCTCTATGGTGATATTTTTCTTTTGTACCAAAATGTTAATTGTATGTTAATAAATAAAGTTGCCTGGGGGTCAGAGCTATTATCAAGCCATAGGAAAGTAGGGCAGTGGTGGTGTATGCTTGTGATCACAGCACTTGGTAGACAGAGCTAGGTAAGTCTCTGTATGTTCAGGGATACAGCCAGCATTGGATACACATGCCTTTAATCTCAATACCAACCATAGAATACCTGGAGGTCTATACAAACAGGCGGTGATGAGGCAGTCCTGTGGTTGGGTTTACAACCAATGAGAAGGCAGAACAGAGACTATATAAAGACTTTAACACAGGAAGTAGGGCTCCTTCGGAGAGGTAGGATCACTGCAGGAGGAAGGGTAAGGTTTTAGCTCTTAGCTCTGACCTCTTGGCTTTCTTCTTTGCACTGGTTCTGTGTTTCTTATTTATAAGACGGTTGGTTACATCTACAATTCCCCATGTCTCGGGTCTCAACCACTAGGCAGAGATGATCTGAACTGGCTCTACCACCTCCCTTCTGTTCTTTTTCCTCGAGTGGTGAAGGGACCTGAATATATGAAGATGTCCACCCTGGGACTCCAAACCGTGTCTTTCACAAGAAATCAATGAAAACCCATTTCTAAAAAAACACTACCACATAATAAAATTTATCTTCAAAATATTTAGTATTTCAGCAAATAAAAAATAACCCAGGAAATGAGACATAAACAGGGCCTGCCTGGCACCGGTTTTTCCTGTTTTGTCATCCCAGAGTACTTTCAATTTACAGCCAAGCATCCCTCCCCACCCCAGCAGATATGGAGACACAGTGGCAAACTTCCCAGGAGGACACAGAAAAGAGTTTATGGGGCTCTGCAAATTACCTGGAGTGTGATCCCAAAGAATGGGAGAGACGGAGGCAGTAGTCCCAGCCAGCCGCGGCTTCCCTCGGCTGTCTCTGCCCTCTTGCGCCCTGCTTGTCTGCCAATTTGAATGCAGACTAGACATTTCATCATTTTTTACAAGGCTTTATGAGAAAGGCTATGGACACTGATGCTGCTGCATAGATGATCCCGGTTCAGACTAGATAGAGTCCAGGGAGGCATGAGAAGAAGATGAGTTAGTTCTGGGCTTGTCAGATAGGAATGAGAGTAACTAGGAAAATGGGAGCATTAGCTCATAGACAAAGAACCCCATAGAGCCCCAAAGACCCTTTCATATTGTATTTGTTTATAAACCTTTTAAGAAATATATCAATTGTTTCCTTAATTCCCACCTGCATCTTACTTCTCCCTTTCTCTTAATTCTAAACGATTAGCAATTTTCAGATATGAATCCTACACAGCCACAGATTTCTGCCTCATAAATTGACTGTATCGAACTGACGACTGATGAGGCAGTGGAGAGCCAGAACAGTAGAAAGTTCTCCTCACATGCACCGTGGTTTTACGGGAGCCTTTCTGCGACTCCTAGTAAAGTGACTCATTCCTTTGTCTCTGCCGCACTTGGCTCTTCTGCAGAGCTACTGTCCCAGTGCACCTGCTCTGGGTTTGGCAGTGTTGGGATCCAAGACTCCACAGACCCCTTGCTTTCACACAGTCCCTGGAACAGAAGCATCCATCACCTGGAAGCATTTAGACATGCTTGTCCTCAGGCCCTAGGTTAGTACCTAGCAGAACTCTGGGTATGTGGCTCAACAGTCTAGGTATCACCAAGCCTCCAGGGGATGCTATGCAGGCAAGAGTGGACCTCAAAGTCCAGAAAATGCATTCCTGAAGGAAAAGGGCATGTCTCAGGTCTACCCTCCAAGACCTGGAAACCTTCAGAAAGGCAGAGAAGTAAAGGCTAACAGTGTTTCTAATGTTGGAGACTGGGTTTGCTGAGGTACCCCAAGGCAAATAAGGAATACAGAAAAGGGCTATTTCCATTTGTTATTGTTTACACGGGGAAGGGGGCAGTTTACAGAAACAAGCATAATATTTAAAATCCGTGTGCCTATTTTTAAAGCTGAAGCCACCTGCGTGCATTGTCTACTAGGCAACTCAAAGCACTACTGTGGGAATGTGGGGCATGGAAGGTGTTCTTGGAAGTAGAAAGGATGCATTAGAGATTTTATCTGAACATTTCTGTTTCCTTTATGAAATAAAGAGGCCAGATTGTCTGCTGAGTGTGTGTGCCTGCTGAGTGCAAAGCGATTTGAGAGTCTGGGAAAACCAGGAGAGGAACTACTGAAAGGGGTTTAATCAGGTGCAGCTAAAGGGAGCACTGAGCACCACTCAGGACCCAGAAGGGGACAGAAGGCATGGGCGGTTTGTAGTACAGTCTGCAGGGTGATTTTTCTCCAGGAAGAGAGATGCTCCAGATATGCTTGTCACCTTTAATCCTTGTCATCTCTGAGATGGTACAAAAGCAGCAGGTGATCAAACTGAGAGGCTAATAAATGAAGGCACTGGAGTTTGAACCCAGGGCCGTATTTGCTGTTCTTCCTCCCTGCTTGCTGGACAGATGCACATTCCAGAAAAGTGTGATAAATGAATGCTTGCGACAGGATTTCTAACATTGTAACCTAGGCATTAAAAAAACAAAACAAAATACACAAAGAGAGATTAATGGCATGTGTGTACATTTTCATACTTTAATCTTTGGCACACAAAGAAACAGGACTCATACCAGAACACGTACAAAAACAATTGATGGAGGTTTTCGGAGGAGGATCCTGGCTGAAGGAAGTATATAATTTGTTATTGGATATATAAATACATATGTGGATATATATAGAGATCTTTGAAGGTATAGTTTGTTCCTGGCCAGCTCTCTCTGACTGTCTCTGTCTCTCTGTGTCTCTGTCCCTCTCTTCCTCTATTCTAGCCCCCTTCCCAGTCACCATGAAATTAACAGCTGAGGTTCACTGTCTTCTCACCACTATAATGTTCTGCCTCAGGCCAAACCATGAGCGGAAATAAACTCTTCCTTCTTCAAGTTGGCTTTCTCAGGTTTGTCACCGTGACAGAACCCTGCCAACTGCAGCAAAAGGCATCTCACACGTTGAAAGTAAGATTTCCATGATCTTAAAGCAGCTTTTGCCTTAAAGAATCTAGTCAGATCAGTATTTCTCAACCATTTTTTTTAAAAAAACCTTCAATATAAATAAGCCTCTAGGATACCACAATATAACTTTTATTTTTATTTATTTATTTATTTATTTATTTATTTATTTATTTATTTATTTTGGTTTGTCGAGACAGGGTTTCTCTGTATAGTTTTGGTGTCTGTCCTGGATCTCGCTCTGTAGACCAGACTGGCCTCGAACTCACAGAGATCCACCTGGCTCTGCCTCCTGAGTGCTGGGATTAAAGTCATGTGGCCTATAACTTTTATTTTTAACAATTAAAAACACATAAAGGCAAAAAGCTACTATAAACTTTGAAGTCATTTTGTTTATCAAAACATAAATTTGAAAATTCATCTTTGAAACTACATATATTCACACTGTTAAACACCACACACACACACACACACACACACACACACACACGTACAGACACGGGTGTCCTTTAAAACAACTTTGTGGGCATCTGGAAGTCCATGGTCAGTAACTGAGGGTAAAACCTTTCCCACAAAGGGCCAGATAGTGAATACTTCAGGTTTTGCTGGCCACATCTGTCTGTCCAAATAGCTTGACTTTGCCATTGTAGCATTAAACAATATGTAAACATGTAAACATGTGTGTGGAGGCTGTATTCAAATGAGACTCTGTTCAAAAGCAGATTTGGCCCTGAAGCTGTAGTTGGAGACACTTGAATATATTTCTAATTAATTATAATCCCTGAAAATGTAAACTACCTGTTTTCAACAATGACCTGTTAGCTCCCAGAATTTATGATATTCCCCAACCCTTCTCCTGGCCAGGCGTTGGAATGTGATGCCAAGGTGCAGAACTCCACATTGGTCAGCTTCCTTTAAGGGTTATTGGCCTCAAAAATGGATGCATATACAGACTGAGCAGTTTGAATTTATGTACTTAGGAATATACATGTATACACATACACATACCTCTGAGTGCGCCAACCACAGGAAGGAAACCCAAAGGTTTACATTGCCATCAAACACACCTGCACTTCTCTTACTGTGAAAATCCCTGTGCTCTCCATGGTATCTCCAGAATGCTCTCAGCCTGGTCCCCTGAGACCTCTAGAGACTGCCCTTTGCATCTGTTTCACAGCCTCAGCTTCCACAGTGCATTGGTACAAATGAGCCCAAGTAGAATGGGAGAGGTTACAGCACATGTGTGAGCTGATGCTCTCGGGATGAAGACTAGAAAGACAGCACATCTTTTCTCAGTAAAGGATTCCTGGCTAAGGACAAACCAAAGAATTATTCTTCTTCCTAAGGAGACAAGAAGGGACTGATGTGACACCTGTCTGTAAGCGGAGTCACCCTTGTTCATCGGGTAGTAGCCGTGACTGTGGCTGTTGACGGTCTCTTTGTGTTTTCCTGTAGACGAATTTCTAAATGATCTTATTAAATAAAAAACACAGAGCCAAATATAGGGGTGAAAGCCTTAGAGATCAGGGAAATAGGAATAGCCACCAGCTAATCTTACCTCACCACGACACAGCTTCCAAAGTAAGCTACTTCCTGTCTACATACGCCTTTATTGCCTTGCTGTTCTGTCCTCTCATTGGCTCTTAGCCCAGCTACCTCACTTCCTTGTCACTGCCTGTCTGTACAGACCTCCAGGTCTCTATGGTTGGTACTGGGATTAAAGGCCTGTGCCACCACACTTGGCTCTGTTCCCCAGTGTGTCCTTGAACACACAGAGACCCTGCCTACTAAGTGATTGGATTGAGGGCATGTGCTACCACTGCCTGACTTTTGTGTTTACTTAAAATGGCTTGCTATTTCCTCTGAACTCCAGGCAAACTTTATTTATTAACATACAAATAAAATATCGCCACATTTCAGCACAAATAAAATATTACCACATTTCCCCTTTGTCTAATAAAAATATTTTAAAAAATTTAAAGTTATAGCTAATATATACAGTTTTATAAGTAATATATATAATATATAACTAATAATATAGAAAAACTATATACAATAAGTACAATAACAATATAAAATATATACAAGCAATAAATGCATCAACAATGTCTAGTTCATTTACATTGACAAATTCAGAGAAAATATTCCATTATCTATCCTATTTTGGTGAGTCCAAAATGTATCTAATTCACTTTCTATCTTATCTTGTATTACCAACAGAAAACTGTCTTATGATGTCTTTCAAACTTATACACTTAATACCTCTTAGTGAGTTTCTTTTCTGAATTTCTTAACAAGGAAAACTGTTACTACAACTGTCTAAACTTCAACTCCCTCAGAGACCCAATAAGGAAATAATATTACATAGTACAACAGGAACTGCAAACAAGTGACTTCCAAAAATGTGAGTTGACAGAAACAGCCAGCTGCCTGGACAGTCACCCCAGGTTCTGCTGCACATTGAGGCATCATCTTCAGCCTATAGGCTTAGCATATCTGACAAACTCATTTGTGAAGTAGGATGTACACAAGGCCTACAGCTCAACCTCACATTTGGTGCGAGTAGTCCATGCACCAGATAAACCTGAATTCTGCCAGTGTCCTGTCATGATTCAGAATTTTAAATTCTGGAAATTGCTGGTGTTTTGGGGGAATTTGGCTGCTTATTCTTCTCGGCTTGTGGATGGCTTCATCTCAGCGTCCCATTCTTCTCGTCTTTTTTTTTTTTTTTTAAGCTTTTAGGATTTTAGCAGCAGTTCAGCTGAGATCCATTTGGATGAGGACTCAGAGGCTTTCAGTCTGAGGAAACAAGATCAGCTGAGATATTGGCAAGTTGAGATTGGATGTGGCTTGTTCTGTTTCTCTGATCTTTCAGCATTCACCCCAATACCTGGTTCCAGGTTTGTTTTTATTAATAAGCCCTTTTAAGATCCGTGCTACATTTCCCTTACTGCTGGCCCCACACTCTGAAACAGATTAGCCTCCAAAGTCCCATGGTGGGATGTGGAGGGGCCTGCACACTTTTCTTCACCTCCACCCACTCACCACCAAGTTCTCCTGGGCTTCCTTAGTGAACCAAACAGAAGAAAAATGCTGACAATAAACATCACTTTTAGACATTTCCTGGATTTAGGCCTCATCTCTTCCAGCATTAAGGATGATATCAACTTGATTTACATTGGAGGATTAGTGCTGAAAACACTTGGAACCGAGGAATGACAGATTGTATTTGTTCTCTGATCACAAATCTCTTTGCAAATTGAACCTAGACAGGATGGGAATGCAAAATGGAAAACTACAGCAGTTGATTCATTGGTAGTGGGTGTCTGGGCAAGTTTTCATCTTGTTTTATTAATATGATATATATGAATATATAAATATATTTAGATATGTAAATATACATATATATATGTGAAAATTTGCTTGATGCTTTTCTTTCTCAATGATCCTTTTCCCAAGAGAAAGATACCCAAGTAAATGAGGTGGAGGAGAGCTGACAGAAGAATTAGTCTCTCCTGGCTTCCCTACTTCATAGTTCCCACCCACACCTTAGTAGCTTGGATACAGTGTGACAATAGTTAGGGAAAACTCAGTGTCTCTGGGTTTCCTCTGGGCTTAAGAGACATCAGTGCAGGAGGAAGGGTCTCAGGACTATATTCTTAGATCCTCCAGCTACTTTTTTTTTGAGACACAGAACCAGATCTGCTGAATATAACATAGATACTACAAATTCTAGCCTAGATTCAGAAGAGCCAAAAGAAGGCAAAGCAGTTTTCCAGAGGATGCTGTGCACCGTGGTTGGGTTTTTCTAGATGAGGTTTGTGCTGTGGTCAGGGTTTTCTAGAAGTGGCCTGTGCTGTGGTCAGAGCTTTCTGAAGGGGCTGCGTGCTGTGGTTGGAGGTGATTTCTAGGTCCTGGGTAGAAGGGCAGGGAAAAGAAACCCAAATTGCTGCTTTCTAGACAACCTTGGGGATCTTTCAAAGGACTGGGAGGATCCAGAACGGCAGCTTCTCTTTCATTGCTGCTGAGATCCTGCCCAGGGCTGACCCAATGCTAAGCTCCAGACAAGTGATGGCTGTGATCTAAACAGCTGGTACACCCCAGGAATAAATGAATCTTTTCTCTCTGCCTTTAAGTCACATACACCAGAAGGTTTCTAGTTAAACTCTCACATTCACTCCCTCTAGACTCTGCCCCTAGGCTGGAAGCTGGGAGAAATAACTGCTGTAGCTTATTTATTCCAACACAAATGCTATGGGCTAGCAGCTCAGCCTACTGATGTCTTATGCTTGACCATCTAATTCAGCCTTCTGGCTCCTTAGACCTGTTTGGCCTTGGTGTAACTGCTGACCAAACCCACCACCTCTTTAAGCCTTATATCTGAGATCAGCTTCTAAATGCCACTGGCCTACCAGGCAACTTTGTTGGGTCCACGTTTGCGGCGTCTATATCCCTTTATCTTTCAGTAGCTGCCTACTTCTACCTAGCTCATTCCCTCCTCGTCTGCTGTTTCAGACATGTTTTATCTCTCTTCCTCAGTCTTGCTGTGTGCTTATAAAAATAACAGCTATAATTTCTTGAATGAAGTGCTGTTATAATAAGCACTGTTAGAGTGCAGCTCAGAACCCTTGCTGGCAGCTGCTGAGGAAGTCCTGCAGAGAAGCTGTGCAGTCATCCAGCAAAGAGGTCACGAGGAGGTAGACAACTGGGTGCCAGAGAAGAAGAAAAACAGAAGAGGCCAAATTCACATGGAGCCTGCATGTCACGTTATTACAGGGAGAGACTGCAGCATTCGAAAGAGTAGAGAGCATGATTTAACAGAGAAGAAACAGGACAAGATGGAAGGTCAAAAAGTAATTGGTAAGAAATGTTGGCAAAGCTAATGTTTCTGCCCAATTCTAGTAGAAGCGGGCAGAATCTCTGAAAACTTGAAAAACCGTTTTAATAAAACAACTTTTCATAAGATCAATTCATCCCACATTAGCTTGTATAAAGACTTAACTCTGGTGTGCTAACACACAACAGACTCTGTATGAGACACCCCCTAATCTCTCATTTAGAACCCCAACTGCCTGGCAGCCCCTGCTAAGACATCCCACGTCTGACTTCTTATGTTCATCCCCCACAGTCTCAAAACACCTCCATCCAGATGCTGGAACTTTGAAGTTTTGAAAGTAACAAGGGAAACTCTGTGTGTGTGTGTGTGTGTGTGTGTGTGTGTGTGTGTCTGTCTGTCTGTCTGTGTGTTTGTGTCTGTGTGTATGTCTGTGTGTCTGTATGTGTCTGTGTGTGTCTGTATGTGCGTCTGTATGTCTGAATGTGTATGTGTTTCTGTGATTGTGTGTGTGTATATGCATCTGTGTGTGTGTGTGTGTATGTGTGTGTCTGTGGGTGTCTGTGTGTGTGTCTGCTTGAACCTGTGGAGGTCAAAGATGAAAGTTGGTATCTTCCTCTAGCCCTCTCCATCTTAAATTTTGATACATGGAATCTCTGTGGACCTGGAGATCACCTACTGGCTAGGTTGCCTGGTCTGAGAACCCCCAAGATCTGCCTGCTGTGCCCCATTCTGGGAATAATGACACATAACCATCACATCCACTTTTAGAGAATTTTTCTTTTTATGTTAAAAACAATTACATTTCTTTGTGTGTGTGTGTGTGTGTGTGTGTGTGTGTGTGTGTGTGTGTGTGTGTGTGTTTGCACATGCGCCAGGCACACGTTAGGAGGACAGAAGACAACTTTCAGAGTTGATTTTATTCTTTTACCATGTTGTTCCTGGGGACATCAAACTCAAGTCATTAGACTTGGTAGCAAGTACTCTTATCCAGTGAACCACCTCAAGGTCCTAGGAGCCCCTTTGACACAGTACTAAAGCCTGGATGGATCGCTTCAGTGGTGTCTCTTTCTCCTGGCATTCTTGTCTCTATTTAAATTTTCATTATAATTTTAATTTTTTTGAGAATTTTTTATGAGTACTGTTTTTGCATCATTTCCATCCTTCCCTCTACCCTTTCCAACTCTTCCCATGTCCCTCTTCTCCACCCTCTCTAAAATTCATGACCTTTTGCTTAATTATTGTTGTTGATTACCCTTGACTGAGTCCTTGAGTCAGGGCTCTCTTAGTTCAGTTGTTTCTAAGATCCATTTCAGGTATGACACCATACACAGCTTTTGAGACATACATCTCAAAACTCCTTGTCCTAAAACAGTAAACATTTATCATCTCAGTTTATGATTTTACCTCCACTCCCATGAGATTACAGTCAAGGAAGGCATTACCCAGGAACAGGTTTTCATCCAAAGGCTCAACTCAGGGAATTGTCTACTCCAAGCCGCAGGTGTGGTTGCTGACAGCATTTAGCTTATATTTAGCTGTCAACAGGGAACTCTTGGAAATGCTTACCATCTAGTCCTGTGTCCATAGGACAGTTCACATCATGACATCTGTCTTCCAGCAAAGCTGGCTAGCAAGAGAGCAAGAAGGAGCCCCAAGACGGAAGCACAGAGTCTTCATAATCTTCCCTCATCAATGAGATTCCTTCATTTCCACCATAATTTATTCATTAGAAATAACTCACCCTGCAGGTGAGGCAGGTACACAAAAGTGTAACCACAAGGAGGCAGGGATCACTAGGGACCATCTCAGAGGCTGTGGCCACATGACATGATCCTCATGATCCTCACATGGTGAAGTTGTGATGATATACAAACAGACCAACATACAGTCCAACTATACAGACAGATTGCTGAATAGAAACAATTCTAGAAGTATGCTTAGGGCTTGTTTAATTGTTTTTGTTGCTGTTTTTGTTTTCAGCATTGGAGACTGAATCTAGAGCCTTATGTTGGCTGGGAAAGTGTTCTCCCATTGACATATACCTCTATCCCTGACTTTCTTTTTCTTTTTCCTTTTGGTCATATGTGAGTTTTCTCCGAGGGACCATCTCTCTGATGTTGCCACAGGCCCTTTAATACTCTAATGGAACTGACTGAGATCCTACCTGCTAAATTAGTAAAATCTCCCCTCAGGTCTCAGTTTCATTTATACATGTCCTTGAATCTAATCTCATTACTCACCTACTGATGCTTATTTATTTTCTTAAGCCTGCAGTCAAGCAGTACAAATGCTCCATCTTTCTTCATTGATGTCAAGTATTGATTCTGGGTAAATAAATACATTGGTCTTGCAGACTCAAGCTCCCTCTGGGGTGAGCTGCTCCTGAACCACAAGGAAATCTGAGCGGAAAAATAATAGAGCTTAAAACTAAAACCTAATTTTTTTTGGGGGGGGAATAGCACCATAGAGGTGCTGGGGCCTGGGGGAGGGGATGTGCAGGGTCGAATTTCTGTGAGTTCTTCTCCCACACTGTGGAACTTGGGACTAGTATTATAGACACTAGTCACATCTATCACCAAGCCCTCAACAACGAAAACTGGTGAACATTTCATATTCATACTACTATATCATACATATTATAGGGATTACCATCTACTGGCCAGGGCCAATGTCGGCCTTGGGGTCAGACTCACGCCTGGACCACACAGAAAGAAGCCCGGGAATATAGGTTTCCTTCCTGGATGTTGTACTTTAAGCCTGACAAGGATACCTCCCTTCCAGATTCAGCTGCTGGGAAAACAGTACTGCTTCAGCTTGTCTCTAAGGCTTAAGAAATGAGGGCATAGCACAGCCCTATGTGCTGGCATCTTCAGTGTAAACATCTGTGCTGTTTGTACATGTCTTTCTAGATGTCAGCCCATACTTGGTGCCAGATGTGAAGCTTCAGTGTCTGGGAAAAATAGGAGGGTGGCTATATTGAATGAGATGATGAAGGATATCTTAAAAATGATGCTAGGTATCAATTTAACTAACTGTACACGGTGCATTTCCTTTCTTCCATTAAACTGCCTATTATGGTCTCTGTCTGAATCCTCCACTTGAATAGCCTTGATCCCAGGCCTGTGTTAGGACAGAGCTGGGAGAAGAAGCTCTTGCAGGGTACGGCACGTTAAACAGGCACCTGGTTTTGCTCTATGGACACATTTGGACAAGGATTGTGATTACCTTGCTACTGAAAGAGAAGGGGTTTGGGACAACTTGTTATTGATTGAAACTACAACTTGAGTAGACAAGAAGAAGCCAATGAGAAGGCAGAGAAGGGTTGGGTATTCTCTGGTGACAGCACTGTGTCACAGGAAAACACTCTACATGAATGAAAGGGAGAGTCAGCGATGACAGCAGGCAACTCCCTGTCTCCAGCAACAGGCCCTGGCCTTCCTGGCCTGTAGAGATAGGGATGAATGGGTTTCCTTGGTGACATAGGCTGAATCACTTGTGGTTTCCAGACAGGCATCCGCAGGCCCGGAATAGGGGATCCTGTGCCTGTCCCCATTTGTGACTACTTAGGAATTTCTGTTCTTCTGCCTTTTACTCTTCAGTGCTTGTCACTCACTGACAGCAGCCATCCGTGAGTAAGATCCTTCCCATTCTAAATGCTGAGACATTTCAAGGGCTATGCAGATAACCACAGAGCTATACTTCTTCCTAATTCCTGAATCTCACTTCAGCCTGCTAATCCACAGTGGATTCTAGATCTTAACGCCCTAGAAATGACTCAGCTCACAAATCCTGTCTCCACCTGTCTCCTCTCAGGTCACCTCCTCTCCTTCCAGCTCCCTTCATACCCACTGTATCAGTTCAGAAAGACCCTTAATTGATTTAGTTTTTCAGTAGGCCTAACCAGTCCCTCTTGGATTCTCTTCTTCCACTACATGGCCCACATTTAATTGTTATAAATTATTTTCTCATCAGAAAAAACAAAACCCACGATCAAGGTTGCAGTTTACCACCTCTGAGTCTAACCACTGGTGTTGCTGTTACTGGAGGTTTGTAGGAGAAAAGCCTGGGCCCTGGCTGTCCTAATAAACTGGGTTAGGCTGCCAGTCTTCAATACATCAATCAAAAAGGCAAAGAACAGCGAACACAAAGAAAGGAGATCTATCTAGTGCTGCCACATTCGGGAGAGGATAAAACAAAGAGAACCAGTGACCCTCTACATCCTTTTTCAGGGTCCTGGCAACAGACTTAGGTTTTAAAAAAAAGAGCAAAGTGTATATGTAATTGGCTGTCCAGGTCAAGATGTGGTCCTATGATTGACATTCTTGGCTCTCAGTCTGTCCTGCAAGTTGTCAGTATTCCTCTTGGCAGACAGGTTCTCCTCTGGCTATCACCAGGGCTTCAGCCTTTCCTCTCTGTCATGAGACACTATGCCAGAAACATAGAGAACTGGTGAGAATTTATTGAGTCACAATAAAGTGCCTTGGCAGCCTGGCTATGGTTAATGCAGATCCATTCATACTTATTTAAATAACCAACATTAACTCTCATATCACACATCACATAGCACAATGTAAATTTATATATATATATGGGTTACAGGATGAATACAAGTTAAAGAGAGGCTGGAGGAGAGTTCAAGAAGTTTTAGAAGTGGACACAGAGAGAATCTGTGTAGATAAAATAATGTATCTGGTCAATGCCTGGAGGGAGCTGTGGCTGGAGCTGCTGGGACCAGATCTGAGAACGGAACTATAGCATTCAGCTGCTGGGTGACAGCCTCAACCAGGTCCAGAGCAAGAGAACTGTCAGAAGCAGAAGGCAGGTCAGGTTCAGACCCAGGCAGGAGGATAGACAGGCAGGCAGCCGAGTAGACTGAGGCCAGCCAAAGCTCCAGGAATAGTCCGGAGTCCTTGGTCCTTTGCATGCACACCGTGTATCAGATGACAACAGGTGGGTGTGTGGCCATGTGCTAACCCCAAAGATGGGAGGAAAAGGACCTCTGACCCAAATCACCATGGCCAAATTCATTAAAGCAAGATTTTTGATTCATGTACACAGGCTGTCTCCACCTAAGGAAGGGATTAGAGGTTTGGACAGAGGAAGGTATTTATAGCTCAGGGGTAGGGGGTTTCCAAATGGGAGATTTGGCAGGCAAAATAGGCAGGATTACAGGAGCAGAACATAAGCCTAACAAGTTAGTCATAACGACCTCCTGAACCAAAGGCATGATTGCAAGGTGGTTGTAAGGTAGTCATAACAACCTTTTGAAACAAAGGTAGGCATGCAGGATGGTTATAACAACTTTTAGAAACAAGGATGTGGTTGCCGTTTCCTGAAACAGGCAGTACAGAACCATTTGTAGTTAAGGTTACAGGTGGGACACAGCCCAATCCTTGAGAAACAGAGATGCAATCATACACAGGAATGAACCTAGTTTGTCTTTACTATAAGATAGCTTTTAAGCCTAATATGGAGGCAGGTTGGTTCATTACATGACATCCACGGTTAGATACCCATCACTTCACGGGGGTCCAGGTTGAGAGTGACACACCCTTTTCTTGGGTTGGTGTGTCCAATAAGCCTCTTATCCTCCCCCACACACACGATTTTGATTTGCCTAAATGCTCCTTTGTTTCAAGTCTCCCCAATAAACAAAGTATTTCCAGGAATTCGTCACCTGTGTGAGGTGGTGCTGTTTCAGGGCTTGCCATAGCGATATGGCCCTCCCGCGGGAGGCCCAGGCTGGCCAGGCCAAGGTGTCCCAGGGTGAGGGAAGCATGCCATGCAGATACGGCCCCAGCGGCGGGTGGAAAGTCACTCACATCCCAGGCACTGCATCCTCATGAAAATGAGTTATTTGGGGATTTGGGGGGTGGGGAGGAGAAAGGAGAGAGAAGGAAAGAGAGGGAAAGAAAGCGAGGGGGGAGGAGAGGGGAGCAGGGTGCACACCTCATGGTGGGAAGAGAGGAAGGGTGGAGGAGAAAGAAGCAGGGAGAGGTTTTTCCTTAAAGGAGGCTTTTACGTAGGATGCAGGGCAGCCCCAAGGGAGGGTTCAGAATGCTAACACCTGCAGTCATCTCTCTCTCTCAAAGTGGAGTCAAAAGCTGCTTGTAAACTGGAGTTGGCCTGAAAAACCACTGTTTACACACTGGGGAAGAGTTTAGAGTAGGGCTTAGCTTGATCTCAATACCCTCTTCCAGCATGGGATTCCTGTAGAAATTCTCACCGTGTGGGGCTCACTGTTTCAACAGTTTGAGAGCAGGGATGTCTCTGCTTTACGACTTCTCTCTTGCCGGGACAGCCGCATCATTTGTTGCAATTCCACAACCAAAGTGACGTCGTGATTGGGATATGCGTTGATTGCGTTTTCTTTCACACAGTGGCAGAGCTCAGACCTGCTTAGGATCGCAAGACTTCCTAAACCCAAAATCACCGCTGGTGAAGCGCTAGAGAGCTTGTCACCTGTGACGAAAGGGCAGCCCTTCTGCTGCCAGAAAGGTCGTTCAGCCCCAAAGAGCCAAATTTTGCAGTGCCTCAGGGGAGCTAGAAAGGCAAACCTTGTGGGACACACCTCAACTAATTTAAAATGATTATAGGGGCTCGGCTGGTAACATGCCTGACACACAAGTGTGGAGAGCTGAGCTCAGATGCTCAGAACTTACAATGTCAGGTGGTGGCGTGGCCCCTTAACCCCAGTGCTGAGAAGGCAGGGAGAAAAGGTTTTAGAGATCACTAGCCAGCCATCAATCCTTGCCAAATTGGTGAGTTCCTGATCCAGTGAGACAACCTGCAAAACCAGAAGGTAGAGAGTGAGTGAGGAAGATATGCAATACTGACCTCTGGCTTAGACACACTTACACACACACACACACACACACACACACACACACACTTTCTCTCCCCCACCCTTTTTTTTCTCTCTCTCTCTCTGATGATATTTTATTTGTGCCAAAATGTGATTTTTATTTGTATGTTAATAAAGTTACCTGGGAGTCAGAGCTAATAGCAAGCCATTTAGCAGAAGTCTGGCAGTGGCAGCACACGTCCTTAATGCCAATCACATGACAGGCAGAGTATGTGTGTTCAAGGATACAGCCAGCATGGAGACACACGCCTTTAATCTCAATACTAACCATAGAAGACCTGGAGGTCTGTATAGACAGGCAGTGACGAGGAGGTCATGTGGTTGGGTTTAGAACCAATGAGAAGGCAGAACAGAAAATCAATACAAAGACAGACACACAGGAAGTAGGTCCCTTTCTGAGGGGAAGGACGGCAGCGACAGCGTGGGGTAGGAAGGCGGTCTTGGTCTTAGCTCTTGGCTGCTGCTCTGACTTCTTGGGCTTTAACTCTGCATTTGGCTCTGTGTTTCTTATTTAATAAAAGCGTTCAGAATTACATCTACCTACCTCTCTCTCTCTCTCTCTCTCTCTCTCTCTCTCTCACACACACACACACACACACACACACACACACACACACAATATGAATGAGGGAAACAAAATGAAACTTTGGTCCAAATTGACCTAAAGACTGTGAATTAGTTTTCCTATATTTCATGACTGAATATTCCTGGTTGTATTTGAGAATCTCTGGCTTTGACAACTGGAGGTTGCTCATAAGCCACCATCCCTCTGCCTCCTCAGGTCTCTGTCTGTTACCCAGAGGTGACAGCTGAGCTTCTCCCCATAGTCTCATCAGGACTGGGAGGGAGGCCCTCCCCACATCTTCAGAATATTCTGATCGCATACTTCCTGCAGTATTATACTTGTGCACCATTGGTTGGTATTTCCTCCCTAGTGTGTGACCGACCCTCAGCAGCCAGAAGCTGTATCTCACTAGCCTTTGTATCTCTGGCTTCTAACATGGAACAGGTTTCTATAAAATAAAATTCATGGTGAATCAATAAATACATATGAAAAATGCATGAAAAATTGTCACATTTTCTGTGTTGTATCTACAGGACACTTTGCTAATATTAAGTCTGTTTCATAGTTAGTTAATGTAACATTTTAATATTGTTTCAAAAATTAACTTATTATTATGGTCTGCATTTGAGCTGCTTTCCCAGAGATGCCCATATTTGAACACTGGGCCTCCACTGGTAGTACTGTTTTATGAAGCTGGGGAACCTTTAGGAGGTGGAGCCTAGCTGGAAGAGGTGGATCATGGGAAGTGGGCCTTGAGGGTTATGCCTTAGCCCCCTCTCTTTAGCCCAGCTCTCTATTTCCTGGCTATTGCTTCCATGTACCACCTGATTCAGGCTCCTATGCCACAGCCACAAATGACTCCCACTGCCATGCCACCCCACCATGATGACCTGTATCCCCTGAGCTGTGAACCAGAATCACCCTCCCTCCCTCAAGCTGTTTCTGTCAGAATTCTTTCACAGCAATGGAGAAAGCAACTTATGCTCATACAACAGTTCTTTTCAGGAAGCATTTACTAGGACGCTACAGCTAAAGTTTATTATGTTCAGCAATAAAAATAGCAAAATTAGATAATGAAAATCAATGAATAAAGCAGGACTTGCCAAATAAACACCTTGTTTAGCAAGACATGGTGAATACACACCCCTTCCATTAAAAACGAAGTTAACAGTTTGAAAAAGTAGTCTGTTGATTGTAGATTTTTATTTTGTGGAATGGATGGTAATAGTATCTCAGGCAAATTTAGGTGGAAGACTATCTTCAGGAAGGACCTTAAATTATCATCCATTTGATTTTATAGGGTACTTTTAAGAATCTTGTGAGCTGTATCTTAGGGGGAAGCTTGCCAGGGACACACGGGATTTGAATATGAGCTAACACCAGTCTCTCCCCCCTCCTTGTGTGTGTGTGTGTGTGTGTGTGTGTGTGTGTCCATCACTGTGTGATAATCACTCCATGATTAAGATTTATAGATAAAACACTGATAGTAGAAGCTGGGGTTTGTGCTGTTATGTGCCTGTAGTCCAGGCTACTAAGAGCAACACTGGAGGACAGGAGTTCATTTGTTTTAAGTTTGGCTTTTTGAGACAGGGTTCCCTGTACTCCAGCCTGAGGAGCTCCTGGTCCTCCTGCCTCCACTTGCTGGAAATGTGTGTGCTACTATGCCTGACTGGGCCACAAGTTTGAATCCAGCCTGGGCAGCACAGGACACCTATGTCTCAAAACAAAATAAACAAAACCCCAAACAACTACAACTGAAACGAATTTCTCCTTTTCTACCAACAGGTGGCAGTATTGCTGCGGAACAAATGACAGTTACACGTGTCCTTTCCCTTCACGGCAGGGTCTTCCGCTGAAGTCCAAGCTGGCTGGAAGCTCACTGTGTAGGCCATGGTGGCCACCACTACTTCACAATCCCGCTTCTGTCTCCTGAATGCTAGAACTACAGACAGGCCACCACTCCCAACCAGAGGCATTTTCAAAAATTCTAGACCAATCTCTTGTTTTCTAGTTGGCTTAAACGTTTATTTTGTAATTTTTTAATACAAACTTTTTTATTGATTCTTTGGGTATTTCACATCGTGCACCCCAATCTCACTCATTACCCAATCCTTCGGTGTCTGCCCTCCACCCTTGTAGCCTCCCTCCAAAGAAAATTAAAATAAATAAATAATAAACAAATAAATAAATAAATAAATGCTCCACTCCTCCGGCTCCATCACATATTTATTTATTCATTTGTCATAGTGGCCTTGGGAGCTGTCGCGTGTCACATGGTATATACCCTTTTGCCCTAACAGCTTTACTTGCAAATGTTCATTGCCATGAGTTGTTGGTCTGGCTCAAAAGGCTTCTGGCTTCTGCTACATCATCAATACTGGACCCTTACCCAAACTCCTCTCGGATATCCTGATGATGCTGCGGGTCATGGAGATCCTGCAACTGTGGTTCCACAGAACAGGTCCCTTCATCTGCTCCATCAGGTCACAGATGAGATGGATGTTGGGGAGTGCAAAGGCAAGGCCCTGGATGTGGGCCTGGGCAGTGTTTGTCAGTCCAGGTCTTCCCTGGGACCGAAACCCTCAGGCGAGGGTCAGTGCCAGCTCTACCTCCCCCACTTCATCAGGGCCAGCTCTCCCACTCACATGGTGAGAGTTGGGGCCAGCTCTCCTGTTGCTGCGGCTGGGACAGGGGGTGAGGGCTAGGTGGTGGGCCAGACCACGGACATCCATATGCCCTGCACTAGACCAATTTCTTAGCCCCACTGAAACCCTAAAATCCAGGCTTCCAAGTGCCAGTATCGCCATTTTGTTTCAGAGCCTTCTCTTGCACTGGCTTCTGCACCCCCAAAAGTCTTCTCCCCTATCCAGGACATCAACAGGCTCCTCGTTGCAAGTGTTAATTTTGCAGTTCTGAAAACTCCAGATGGGGTTATGTTCAGTTCATTAATCTGCTTCCCAAGGATTTGCATTTAAAATGTATTCATAGGAGACTCTCTTAAAAATTAATTGTTTCAACCATTGATTGTTTCAACCAGACGGTGGTGGTGCAAGCCTTTAATCCCAGCACTGGGAGGGAGAGGCAGGTGGATCTCTATGAGTTCCCGGCTAGTCTAGTCTACAGAGAGAGTTCCTGGACAGCCAAGGCTACACAGAGAAACCCTGTCTCGAAAAGCCAAAAATTAAAAATTAAAAAAAATAAGCTGATTGTTTCAGTAGCAATCAGGAATCTCAGTTTTGTTTGTTTGTTTTGTTTTGGTGTTTCTTTAATTTGTATTTTATTTTCTGCATGTTGTGCATGTATCTACAACTATATCAACACACTCATTTAGATATTGAAGCCTGAGAATGTAGCTTGGTGGTGGAGCAATTTCCCACTATGTCCAAAGCCCAATGTGCAGCCTAGAAATGAGAAGGAGGAGGAGAAAAAGAGTTCCACCATTTAAGAAGACTCCCGAAGAAGTTCCTTTACTTCTTAAAATTAAGAAAGTATTGTATTTCTCAAAAAGTTTGTTAAATAAAACAAAACTAAAAAAACAACCCCCCCAAAAGAAAAAACAGTGAGCAAACAGGAAAGCATGAGGTGGAAGGGCTGAGGGAGGTCCTCTCCATACACTGCCTGGAGTGGTAACCCCATGGTAGAAGACTTTTGGGGGTCACTCCAACCCAGGAGCCATTTCCTTCTCTGAAACTGATTCCCCAATCAATAACGTGGGCTTTTAGGAGTCATGTTGTGCCTACACATCAGATATAGTTACTTGAAAAAAAAAATCAGTACTACCAACTAGCTATTGATTTATTGGCCAGAAACTAGGAATTGGGTATTGCATCATTTGAGTTATTCTAAAATAGTCTCGTTGCTCAATGTATGGGGAAAAAGTGAAAGGGTATAGAATTATTTGGATGTTTTCCAGGAAGCAGAGGGAAAGGCGAAAACTCAGTCTACAACCCTTCACACCTTAAAAAACAAAGCCTATCATTAAACATTGTTGAGTGCAGTCTTCTGTAAATGTAAATATTAGCCAAGTGACATAGAGGGAGTGGAAAGAAGATGAACAAATGTTTGTATTGTGGTTTCTGGCCAGAAGACAGCCCTGAGGAACAGGAAGAGTGGGAACCAGGGTGGAGCAGATAGGGCCATGGAGACCAGACCTGCGTGTTTCTGGGACTGGAAGGAAACCACTCACTTTCGAGCCCAGCAGGCCAAGGTGTTTTCCCAAAGATTGATCATTTTTAACATAACTGCTCTGCCACTATCTCCAGGTTTAATTAGTCTAACAAGGGGCAGAGCAGTGGAGAATTTCTCCACCTTCCCAGTGTTAGCAAAATCTAAGAATTATCATCAGCCAGGCCCGTGACATGTTTATAACCCAGCGGTTGGGAAGCTGAGGCAGGAGGGTCCCTTGTTCAAACCAGTCTTGGCTGCACAGACAGACATTGTTAAAGACAAAAAACAAAAACAAAAACGTTACAAATACAAGAAAGAATGGCATTCACAACTCTGGGAGAATGAAGGCTGTAATAAATCTGGCCCCCACATGCAGGGGCACAGATGTACACATGCAAACAAACACACATACATACAAAGCATAGGTATGTTTTAAGCTACTGTTTGTGAAAATGTATTACAGCTGCAACAGACACTAATATATTCATATTTAGACAATTGTTGCCAAAATTTCATCCCTCAAAAGCTGAGATTATTTTTTATAACAACAGTTATAAAACTTTTACTCGAAATCCAGTCCTGAAACATATTTCATTTTTGTTTATACTGGCAGTCTTTTCATTTTTTTTGCATCTTTTATGTATTTGTTAAACATGTTGATTTGTTTGGAATTACACTGTGATTTTTAGACATAGATTGCCAAAATTTTAGAGTTATGGTTGTGTATTAAATGTATCTTGTTAGATGTCTGTTAGACATTTTTAATTTAGTGGTTTATGTTTCCTTTCTGCTCTGGTAATTATGTTGCATATTAAGCCATGTGGCAGTATTTACCAGAGGTCTAACTGAATACTAATAAGGCCTTCCTTAGTGAAAGTATCCTGACGTTTTAATATGGTTATATTGCTGCCTAGAAAAGAGGACTCTGTTTCTCGATGGGCCAGTGAGGTGTAGGTAAGCAAGACCATCCAAAAGCTGCTTCAAATTAGGTACCACAGCTCTGACGAACTCCCCCGCTCCTCACTTTGCTTTGTGGACTGGATTTAGAAGTAACGGTTGCAGTTTCAGCAGCTGTCTTGGTGTTAAATGAAGAGAAGCCATTTAGCAGATAGTAGAAAGAGGAAGGTGGCCTGCTGCTCCTGGTGACTCAGCAGAAGTGGACAAGCTACCTCTGAATTTCCTTCTTCCTTTTGTGAGTGAGAAGCTTGTATTAATCATGGTGCTGGCTGGTTTAATAGTCTCCTGACCTAACCCAAATGGCTTCTGCTGTCTTTTATCTCTCATCCTCTCCTCTTATTTCTCTATTTCCTAGGTGATTTTCTTGGTCATCTTTAGATTTGTATCTTTATATCCTCAGAATTGCAATGTTCCTTTAAACACTACCCTTAGTTTCTTCTTTGATAATTTTGTTGTGTATACAATGTATCTTGATCACATCTCTCTCCAAATTCTCTCTCCCCCTCTTCTGACAGTCCCCAGCAAGTCTCCCTCCCACCTTCCTGTCCTCTTCTTCTGGCTCTTTTACCCAACCCACTGAGTCCCATCCATGCCCCTTGCTTGGCGTATTGACTGATCCGATGCAGCAGTCACATCATGTCCAGAGGGCAACGTTTCACAGCACTCTTCTCCATCCTCCAGCTCATACTCTTTCCGCTTCTTCTTCCAAAACGCTCCCTGAGTCTGATATGGGTCAATCTAGAAGTTCTATTTGGATCTGAGCACTCAACAGTCAATTATTCGGGGCACTTTGACCAGTTATGAGTCTCCACATAAACTGCTGTCCACCATAAAAGGGGCTTCTCTAGCCAAGGTTTAGAACAGCATCAGTCTAGGGGTCTGCTTGACAACATGCCCATCTAACCAGGCAACAGCAGTGGCAAGTGCTGCCGCCCTAGGGTCTACAGCTCTTTTACTTTTTAAGAGAAGATCTTATTGTTTCGTGTCTAATAACTTTCAAATCCCAGGAGTCACCAATCCAAAAGTCTCTCCTATTTTGAAGTACACTACTGCTCTCTGATTTTTTTCTTTCTGTTGATGTTGTTTTGTATTCATTTGTTGATCTTGGGTTTTCCTGTTGGTGTTGGAGATGTGCATCTGATTTCTAGTCACTCTTCACTGTCACTTATTAAAAATGAAAAAATAGTGGAATGAGTTGACAGTGTACGCCTGTTGATTAGATACTGACAAAAACACCCATTCTTGCAACGTAATCATGAGGAAACATTAGACAAACTGAAACCACAAGCTGAGGGGCATTTTACAAAATAATTCACCAGTGATCACAAATGTCAGTACTATAAAACACAGAGTAGAGAATTAGTCCCACCAAAGATAGTCAAAGAGACTAAAGATAGTCAAACGCAATATGATCTAAAAATTTCTTTCCTTTTTATCTGCGCTCTCTCTGCTCTCTCTGTTTCTCTCCTGTCTGTCTGTCTGTCTGTCTGTCTGTCTGTCTGTCTCTCTCTCTCTCTCTCTGTGTATGTGTGTGTGTGTGTGTGTTGAATCCAGAGATTCACACAAACAAGATAATTACTCCACCACTAAACTATACTCTCACCCAGCTCTGAAAATGTCTTTGGCTAAGAGGGACTTTTGTTTTCAATAGTTGGCAAATCTTAATGTAGTTTTTATAATTAGAAGTATTCTATCAGTGTTAGCTTCCTGATTCCAATATTTTCCCTGCAGTTACGTGAGAGAATGCTTTTAAGAAATGCATGCTAGTGTCTAGGTTCAAAGGGCATCATGTTGGTGAGAGAACCTAGCAGATGCCGTAACAGGCTGCTCAGTCTTGTCTCAGAGAACTAGGCCTCGGTCCCTGCTTTATGGAACCAGGCAGGCAGTTTTTGAGGAAGAGCCACAAACAAAGGACAATTGCTTTGTGCTCCTGGTGCCCTTGACCACAGGGACAAGGGAGATAGGACGCACCAAGCCTGGGCCACTGGGTCAACCCCCACAGTCAGTATGTGCTAGACCAGGCAGCCTCCACAGCAGCTCAAGGCCAGAACCTGGGACTTGTCCAGGCCTGCCCCCAAATGGAAAACTAGCCCTGGCCAATTAGAATACACGGATATGATTGCCACTTGCTTGAGCCAATCACACCTAAAATGACCTAACTGCCTTAGGATCTCCCCTTGGCTCTGCTTAAAAAGAGCTCACACATTTCTCTCAGGGTCTTTGCCATCTTGCCTCTGTATGGGATGGATGGTCCCAGCATGCTGAAAGCTTTCTTGAGGTAATAAGCATTCTTGCTGTTTGCGTACATGGATTTTGGTCTTTTGTGGGACTTCCCCAGGACCCTAACAGTTGGCGATTTGCTCTCAAATGGTTCAGGAAAGTAAAATGTGTGTCTGTGAATATGCTTTCATCCGTCTCTGTAAGTCGCTACTTCAGTACCCGTCTATGAGGATAAAGAACGAAGGATAAAGTGTACATGCTAAAATGTTCACACTTCTGGAATCCCGTTATACTGTGATGAGACTTCTTTATCCTTTTCTTCCAAGGTTTTCATAAGCCTATAACTATGCTAAAGTGTATTTCGATGTAAAGACTGGTTAGTGGCAGGCTGTAGTAGAATGTATGCTGACCGATCCAGTTGTGACTCTGAGGACTCAGGAATGCCAGAATTAAGGGGCATTCATTTTGGAAATGTCTTCCTTCCCAGCCCCAGACGTAGCGTACTGGACCATGTGGGCAGTCCACGGCCTGATTGGAGGTTGGGAGAAGCCTAGGCACTGGCAGATCAGAGGTCTGGCTCCTTGTGACTTAACCAGAACAGACTCTCCCACTGATAGATTGCCTCTGCCATTCAAACCGAAATAGAGCTTGTCAGTAGTTATGGATGGATCTAGGATGGTAAGGTTGTCAGCTCAGTGCATGAGAAAGCAATTTGCAAGAGGAGGAGTAAGCTAAGGAATCTTCAGAGAGAAGCAAATGGCATGCACATGG
>CABHPH010143409.1:0-48156 GCA_902168325.1 Peromyscus nudipes
TGACCTTCCAGTGTTCACCCCAATAACTGGCTCAGGTTTGATTTTATTAATAAGAACTTTTTAAGAGTCATGCTACAGAGTTGAGAGAGCAGTTGTGTAAAAGAGCCAAGTTCAAGGGACTAGAATATTGGGTGGACACTTGCAAACTGTAGATAACAGGAAATGCATAGGGTTACAAGTTGGGTCTCTACAACATTGACTGTAATAATAGAGAAGATAAGCTGCAAAGGGGGACAAGAAGAAGACAGAAAGCCACAGAGAGAAAGCCAGGCATGCTCCGCTAAAATTGCAGGGTGTACCAGCATGAACTTGTAAGCCCAGTACTGCCCTGGCTGATAGCCGGGAGGTAGTGGGTGCTGTGAGCAACTGTGTGAATATAGACACCCATCCTTCCCCTGCTGAGTACAGAGGTTACCTCTCTCACAGAGGTTAATGAACTCTCACAGCAGCTTGGAAGACACAGTAAAGCCATGGATTTGGCTGTGCCATGCCTAGACTTGTGGCCCAAGTCACCACACAGTAAGACAATGTGCACCATTGCTTTGAGCCTCTATGGAGGTGGCCATCTGTGTGATGACAGATGCTGTAGTGGACGATGGGTCACTGAGCTGGGTCTGTGGTGGTTATTCCCTCAGACCCCTCAGGTCCAAACTTCAGCCCTTTCTACCCTGTTTTTCACCTTGAAAGTAAACTCTGTGGGCTCCATCAAGTAAGCCCTCGCTCTCTGGCTTCTCACTGGGTTTGGCTAAAGGTAACATCCAACGAAAGTCAGAGGGCAGGAGAAAGTGGGGGGTCCAGGTGGTGGGCTGCTCATGGCTATTCCCTGAGACAAAGGCTGACACTTCGCTGTGCTTCCACCCATCACTGGGCTCCCGGGAACAGCCCTGCTGTACAGCTTCAGGCCTTTCTAGCTTCTGGAACAACAACACTTGCAATTCCTCCCTTTATTATCGGTTCCACTTAACTCCAGCCAGTGTGCCGAATCCTTCAGCTAGAGGGTGGAGAAGCTTGGACATTAAGTTTTAAAATCTTAAAATTATTTCTTTGTTGTTGTTAAAATAAAAGAAAGCTGTGGCTGGTTAGTAAGAGCACTTACCTCGGAAACATAACAACCTGAGTTCAAACTCTGGAACCCATGTTAAAATCAAAACACGAAATGGACTCGCCAGAGCCCATGCTTAAAAACAACAACATGGAAGGCACTGTGGTGCACACTTGTGGCCCCCATCAGTCAGGCAGACAGGTGGATTCCTGAGGCTTGCTAGCCTACAAGCCTAGCACACTTTGGGAATTCCATGCCTGTTACAGACTCTGTCTCAGGATGTAAAAAGATGTGGGACAGTAAGATAGCCTTGTGGGTAAAGGCATTTGCCTCTGAGTGTGATGACCTGAATTCAATCCCTGGGACCCACATGGGAGAAGGAGAGAACTGACTCCCACAAGTTGTCCTCTGACCTCCGCAGGCAGGCCACGGCACATGCGCACACACACAGAATAATAAATGAATGAAAAAATTAACAAAAGATAAAAAGTGGGCAGCACCTGAGGAACAACATCCAGGGCTGTCCTCTAACCTCTGCATAGATGAACACACACCTGCCTCAACATATAAATGAACGCGCGCGCACACACACACACACACACACACACACACACACACACACACACCCCTCCAAGATGACATAAACCCAGATACTGAGGCTGCATCTAGAGCCTGCTCTGCTACTTATAAACAATGAAAAGAAATCAAGGCCTTTTGAGTCTTAACCCACCAGCAAAATGGAGACACCAGCAGACCTTCCATCAGCTTGCCCTGAGAATTCAATGCCCAAGCGTCTGGGAACACATGGTGCCTGCTCGGATCCCAGGCAGCGCTCACCACCATGGCTCTAGCAGCAACACAACCCATTGAACTAAGCCAGCCACAGGCTACCTTGTATTGCCAGCATCCGCTCTAGGGTTGGCAGCAGCCATTGGCACAGTAGGATGCGGGGAGCATCCCCAGAGATTTCACACAGCCTCGTCTTTACTCAGAGCCACTGGAATGAGGGCCATATCATGTGCATTCACGTGGTTCCAAAGGACCACTTGGCTCATTCCAGGACAGCTGTTGGTAAGCACCATGGCAGAGTCAGATAATGGGGCTGGTTATAGACTCCTGTCACACTGGGTTTTCTCCTCCTCTGCCCAGACAGGTTCTTAAATGCACAAAAGCACTCAGGAAAGAAGAGAAGGAATGTGTGCTTGGTGACATTACCAGGAACATGTTTTGACTACCTTCCTGGTTCTTGGAAAGGGCAGTGCTGTATGACACACTCATGGCTGCTCCAACTGTTTTAATGAGTCCCTGAATACTGACAGGAAGGCCACTTAGGCCTGACTAACTGGGTCACCATGGTTTCACAAAGACATGGGCAGGCTGCACTATCTAAGTCAGTGATATCAAAGTGACCAGTGGACCTAATTCAAAGTCACTGGGAGGTGACGGTGAGCTGCAAACAGTTCCGGGAGCCAGAGCTAACCCGATGGCACAAGGCAACCCAGAGTGCAGCTGACCCGGTGGTCCCCACTCACTGCATCTCGTCAGGTCGGGGTGCCCCCAGTGCTGTCGCCCGTGTTCCACTGCCGGGACGTGGTCACCGTCGATATTCTCTTTTCTATTATTTATTAACCTGCTTCACGTAGGACAACTCAATATCTTGATTAAATACATGGATTTGGGTTGAAATTTTATGTCATGACCACACAGTGGAAAACCAGGCTCACTCACCAATAACACAAAGCAACAATTGAGTAAGCAGAAGTGAGTACTACTGCCAAATCCGAGCCATCATCTATGGGACAATCTGGCCTGTGTAGCTCAGCAGGTTGTGGCAGGTAATTGAGTCGAGTTATTTTTTAACCAATTTTTATAATTTAGCAGATACCACATCTGAATATAATTCATTATTAAAACTGTGTCCTTATGAACATGTAAATAGATAATTTTTAAATTGACAGTTGGGGCTGGAGAGATAGCTCAGCAGTTAATAGCACTGGATACTCTTATAGAGGAGCCAGGTTTGGTTCCTAGCACCCACAAAGTGACTCACAACCATCTATAACTCCAGTTCCAGAAGATCTGATGCCCTCTTCTGGCCTTAGCAGGTACTGTAGGTATATGGTGCATATATATATATATATATATATATGCATGCATACATACATACAAGCAAACACTCATGCACATAAAAAAAGAAAATAAATAAACCTGTTTTTAAAAGAGTCTGTGGTGTTCAAACAACAATTGACTTTTTCTCCTAGAATCAGAAACGAAGGGAAAATAGCTTTCTGCTTTCTGGTTGTGTTATCAACTCTTATTCTGGCTAAAATCACCTGGGAATGTGTTTGCAGTCATGCCTGTCTGCAAGCCTGGGTTACCACCAAGCTATAGCATGATCGTGTGCACTGTTGATTTCTGCCTCAGTGAGAACAGCCATAATCATGGTTTACGGAGCTGAGGCTCATAAGATAAGAAAGTATTGTATTGGGTCTATTGTAAGCACCACCTCACATGCCAGGCCATGGATTCTGTCCTTGGAGAAGGTAGTTGTGGGCAGCAAGGATGGACCAGACTTCCCACCGGTGAGGGGCACCCGGAAGTCCCTGTCTCATGCTGGTGGCAGGAGTCTGTCTTTGCTGCTGCTGGAAGCAGGGGAATGCTCACAGCAGAAACAATGTTGGAGTGACGTTCTCCAAGAATTCTGGAAAGGAAAGCTGGAACCTTCTAGAATTCATCTTTCCTAAGAGCTAGAAATGGAAACCACACTCACTATTCCCCTAACACCCTATAGCCAACAGACCAGCATTTTCTCATTCCCATGCCCTTACTAGGACTCGAGCCATCATGTGGGAGATGGCCCAGGTACGGCTCAGATGACCATCTACCTTACCATGCTTCTTGCCATGAGGTGGTTATGGCAGAGTCCACAGAGCTGGCATGTGAGAGTAACCACCCAACTGATCCAGGGAAGAACATAGCCGATCCATGATCTGCTGAAGTTATGTAACAAAATGTAAACAAGGTACATTCACAGGTACCTTGCACTCCTGCCCCATAAGCCCCTACTCCAAGTCAGTAGTCCTATTTCATGTGCTACTGATACAGTAGAGAATGGGGTAGACAATTCTCTACTCTATGGCCTGGGTGGTGTACTAGAAGAGACAGAAAATGAGCAAAGACACAATATGACAGGTGTTCTTAGATGTCACAAGGAAGAAGAGCGTACAGACACATAGGATCCATTCTGTCCAGGAAGTCCAGATGGGCCTTTAGGCAGAGTAGACATTTGAGAAAAGACCTACATAAAATGAAGGAATGAGCCCATTTGTCTATCTGGAAAGACAAATGTACCTAATAACAAGATCAATGAGGCCAGGGTACAGCAGGAACCAGGTAGGTGCCTTTGAGAAATAGACAGAAAGCTAATGTCCTTGGGGAGATGGGGGGGGTTAGTCATCTAGTCAGCAAGGAGAGCAAGAACGGAAAGTTGGCCTGACTCTAAAGCAGATGGTAAGCCACCAGGCTTGAGCAGAAGATCCCTGTTATGCACCTTACATTGAAGGAATATCACCCATGCTGGGGGAGGGCCAGAGGCTAGACAGCAGGTAGGATCGCTTCCTAACAATGTTCCCACAGAAAGGGCTGATGTCACTTACCTGTAGGAAGTACTTGTGTCAATGAGGGAAGACCCTCATGAGAAGAAACAGTGCTCTGTGGAGATTCCTCACCCCATCTGACCACAGGGGACAGTCAGAGGCACCATCTACAGCGCTCACCAGCCACAGAATCCCATAGCTTTGATCTTAGATTTCCCAAGCTTAGATCACTGAATGGAAAATGTCTGTTAAGTCATACATATGTGCATACATGCGTACACAAGGCACGAATGTGCGCACGCACACACACACAAACACACACACACACACACACATGTGCGCGCACGCGCATGCACACCAGTTCATAGTACTTTTGTTGGAATAACATGGGAAGATGAGGACAATTGAGAAAGACTTTCTTTCCTATCCCTCACCTCTCCAGGGCTCCTTCCAAATGTCTTCTTAGCTCAGATTAGGTGTACGGGGCCACTTCATCCACAAACCATAAACACACAGAAGACTACAGGGCAAATACTAAGGAAACTGGTTGGTAGTTACTGCTCAGTATTTCTACGGTTTGTGCACAGCCCAGGGCAAATGTTCTGCATTCATGGTGTCTGAGGTCAAAAATAGCGCTTGCCATCCAACAAGGAAGCAAGCGTGACACTAGACAGTGGGGCACTGGTATGATCCTTCTAGAACCTGTGGTTGACTTCAGACAATTGTTTGCATTCCCAGGAACTCGGCTTCCTCTGCCTGAAATGAGGAACACTGGTGAGTAACATGAACATGACAGGTGATAGGAAGTCGGTGTTCATGGATGTATAAAGGCATCGACGGTATCTGCAGAGCATGTGTTCAGACAACTAGCAGCTAATTTTACTGCTAGACTTTCAGACAACAGTAGCAAGATCCGCAGGCTATATTCATTTTTGGTTGGTTATGTTTTTGCTTTGAGGCAGTGTGTTATGTAGCCCAGGATTGCCCCAAACTCTCAATGTAGCAGAGACTGGCCTTGAACAACCAATCCTCCTGAACTTCTACCTCCTGAATGTTGTGGTTACTACAGGTATGCATCAACAAATCCATCTGTGCATGCTGAATGCAGAGCAGAGAGGTTTGGGATCATGACCTACCCCTCCCCATACTATGACATCATATACAAGACTCTGACTGACTTTGCCAAGGGTGTCTCTAATTCCACTGGAGTTCTGTTGGATGGCTCCGCTTGTCAGAGGATCAGAATGTAACTACCGCTGACCTTTTCAAACCCAGTTAATTGCCAGGGTTTTAAGGTTATGCAGCTGAATTTTTGCCATCTATTGATGGAGGGGGTTGCAAATTCCTCTTCTGCCTCTAATTTCTGCTCCAGGAGAAAGTAGGCATTGGTCTTCATACCTCTCTTCTTCTCTAACTATTCAAACATGTTCTGTTTCCAAACCAACATGGCTAATTATGTGGCATAATTTCTCTAGTGACAAAGGTAATCTATTCTCTTAGCTCTTTGTTTATTCATTAAGCTTCATGGAGGACTTCCCACGAGGCCAGCTGTGTGCTGTGCTCAGTAGATGCAATGGTGAGCTAAATGTTGCAGCTCAGTAGGAGAGAACACTATGGGTCCAGTGATTAGACAAGCCCATGTAAAGATGTTGTGTTTACATTGATATCAAGCTGCAGAGGGGCAAGGTGGGGACCAGAAGGATGGTGTCTCAAGTGCAGGCAGCAAGTGGGTATTTTATCTCTGGGGGACTTAAAATTGAGTCCAGTGAGGTGGTTCAGTGGGCAAAAGCACTTGCCACCCAGCCTAATGAACTAATTTCTGCCCCAGAACACAGTGGGTAAAAGGAAAAAAACCAACTCCCAAACTTTGTCCTCTTACCTCCATACACACACCATGATACACACACACACATGCATGTGTACACACACACTCACACGATGATAGATAGATAGATAGATAGATAGATAGATAGATAGATAGATAGATAGATAGATAGATAGATAGTAGGTAGATGGATAGATAGGTAGATGATAGATAGATAGATAGATAGATAGATGATAGATAGATAGATAGATAGATGATAGATAGATAGATAGACAGATAGATAATTGATTGATAGATGATAGATATAAATTTTAAATGTAAATAAAATAAATTAGGTCTGTTTGATTTGCATGGTCAGATGTTGCATGAAAATGTGAGCAGTTTTGGTAATAAAGTGCTCCGTGCTGTAGCAGTAGACTAAAGGGAATTTGGTGGGACCAAGTCATTCAACTGAGGCTTCCAGGAATATGTGTGACTTAAGCTGGGATGGGAAGGAGATAAACAGTCAACCAGGCAAGTCGTGGAGGGCAAAGCACCCTAGAGAGAGGGATGCAGGAACAGTTACAGAACTCTGAGGAAAGTTGTCCACTGTCAGAGCAAGGACCTGACAGTTGACATGTGGTGGGTGGGCCAAGCAACAACTGGAGATTTAGAGCAAATGTTCCAGAAATCAGGGAATAAGCTGGGCATGGCAATGCACACCTGTGACCCCAGCACTCAGAAACTCAGAAGTTCATCCTCAGCTATAGAGAGTTTGAGACTATCCTGTCATATATATTTATATATCCCAGAAGGAATAAGGAAGGATGGGAGGGGGGAGGGAGAGAAGAAAAACTAAAGAGGGAACAATGGAAGAGAAAAAGAGAAGGGGGTGCTGCCTAGCAGCTCTTTAATTTGGTAATTATTACACTCACCTTGGAGCTACACCCATTTTTGGTGATGCGAAGAAGACAGAATTTGCTTGCAGCTTCCAATGCCTAAAACAAACCAGATGGATGAAAAGGAAAAATCCAGCCCACCCATCCTATGTCACCTCTCCACTGTGTGGTATGCCATAGAGCCTGAGACTTGAGAGGATGCTTCTGATAAATGGGCAGGTGAATAAAGCAGATTACAGAAACCGGTGTGACGCGGCCCCATTGAATAATAATAAAAATAATGAGTGATGTGACTCTTACTCAAGAAAGGATTGTAATTTGAATAATTCCACAAGTGTAAGGAAAAGTCTCAGAGTATCATGTTCAATTGATAACAGTGGCATGTTTTTCTGTTGTTTGGTGGGTTTTTTATTTGTTTTTAATTGGATATACTCATGTGGTACAGTGTGATAACTTGATACATGTATGTAACTAAGATAACCACCACCACCGTCATCATTACTACCACCACCACTGTTACCATCCTTATCACCACCATTATCACCATCATCATCACCATCACTACCATCACCATAATCATCATCGCCATTCTAATCCTCACGATCATCCTCATCACTATAACTGGAACACACCAAGTACCACATATGTTGATAAATGCTTGACAGAGATCATTCAGTCAATAACTTGATCAACGCCATGCTTCTATATGACAGAGAAGATTACCTTAACATTATTGAGTGAAAATAAAAAACACTGCATCTTGAAAGGTCAGACCAATGACCCAAATGGAACATTAAGTATTGATCTACAAACTACAAAATAACACAAGTTAATGTGTAAAGTTAGTATTTATAATAGGACAAAGGAAACTTACAGCTTGGTTTTGCTTTAAGTTGACCATAAGATGACACTAAACTGCCACTCTCACATAAAGAGCCAGACATAGTGGTGCACACCCACAATTCCAGTGCTGCAGACATACAGACCAATGGATCCCTGAGGCTCACTGGTTGGCCAGCCTAGCCTACTCAGTGAGTCTTTCAGGTATAAAAAACAAAGTGGATGGTACCTGAGGAATGACATCTGAGGTTGCCTTCTGCTTTCTATACATATGTGATATGAGCGCGCGCGCACGCGCACACACACACACACACACACACACAGAGAGAGAGAGAGAGAGAGAGAGAGAGAGAGAGAGAGAGAGAGAGAGAGAGAGGAGTTCTAGCACATCTCAACCATTGGCCATTTTCTACCTTGTTACTTGGTCCTTTCTTCCATTGTTATCTATCATCACACATCAGGTAGACTCAAGAGATGCTGAACAACAGAGAAATGCCCTTGCTTTTCCCAATGAGGCAAGTAGCTCAAAGCCTCCTTGAACATCTGGCATCCTGGCTATATGAATGAAACATCAGTGGAAACACAAATCATTGTGAGGTCTACACCCAGGAAAACAGATTCTCCAAGTGACAAGAGTATCTGGTGTGCCTGATGTCAGACACTGAGCTGGTAGGGGAGACAGAGCACTGGGCTAGATAGTTAGACCAGGAAGTCACTTTGTCTGTGTATGTTCTTACATGTTAAAGGGCCATAAGACTTTTCTGCTGAAAGTGGCTCTGAAGGTTATCTGACCCAGGCCCAAGCTTGTCATTGCTTTCCCACCATCTTTGGACTCCATACCCAACAACAGAGCCTGGATGTGGCAACAGACTCTGTAGGATGGGGGGAGGGTATAGTCAGACTCTGTAGAGTGGGTGGAGGTGGGGATAGTCATACTCTGTAGGGTGGGTGGAGGAGGGGATAGTCATACTCTGTAGGGTTGGTGGAGGAGGGCATAGTCATACTGGAGGCTCCTGAACAACACACTGCTTTAGCAAGTTTTCACATGAATTCTATAACCTGAGAATAGAAACTGAAGTGAGTTTTGCCTCCTCCCTCTATTTCAGAAAATCAGTCAAGTGCTGAATGGGAGTTCACGGTGGAAAGAAGATTATCACTTAAAATCAAAAACTTGATGACCTTCTGAAGAAAAATCATATCTAACCCAAGATGTCACAATGCCTCACATACACACACAAAGGGAAAAATTAGCTAAATAAACCTTAAGAATGGATGTGTGGGTGAGTGAGTGGATAGGGGTGATGGATGGGTGGGTGGGTGGGTGGATGGATGGATGGATGGATGGATGGATGGATGGATGGATGGATGGATGGAATAATGGATAGATAGATGAGTAGATGAATAGGAAGATGGATAGGTGGATGGGTCGGGGGTTGGACAGGTGGGTGGGTGGATAAGTAAATGGGTAGATGGTTGGGTGAGTGGATAGATGAATGGATGGGTGTATGGATGAGTGATTCTGACCAAAAATAACTTGGGAAAGAAAAGGTTTATTTGGTTTACAGGCCGTGCTGCCTACTTTTATGTCAACTTGACACAGCTAGAGTTATCTGAAAAGAAGGAACCTCAATTGAGAAAATGCCTCCATAAAATCTTGCTGTAGGACATTTTCTTAATTAGTGACTGATCAGGGAGGGCCCAACCCATTGTGAATGGTGCCATTCCTGGGCTGTTGGTCCTGGGTTCTGTAAGAAAGCAGGCTGAGAAAACCATTATGAACAAGCCAATAAACAGCACCCCTCCATGGCCTCTGTACCAGCTTCTGCCTCCAGGTTCCTGCCTCATTTGAGTTCCTGTCCTGACTTCCTTAAATGATGAACAGTGATAGGGAAGTGTGAGCCAAAAAAGCCCTTTCCTCCCTAAGTTGCTTTGGTCATGGAGTTTCATCACAACAACAGTAACCCTGACTAAAACTCAGGTTATAGTCCACCATCAAGGGAAGCCAGTGTATGAACTCAAGGCAGGAACCTGGAGTCAGGAACTGAAGCAGAGACCATGGAGGAACTATCCATGGCTTGATTGTTGCAAAGCTCAGGCCCACCTGCCTATAGATTGCACGCCCACTATGGACTCTGTCCTCCTATATCAATGAGCAATTAAGAAAAAGGCCCCACAGACATGGCCACAAGCCAATCTCTTGGAGACAATTCTTCAATTGAGGTTCCCTCTTCTCAACTAGGTTTGTGTCAACTTAACAGCTGGACTATGGCACTCAGATTCTGTTTAATAAGGAAAAAAGCAAATGGGGAAATGCTCCAAGTAAAACTCATTTCCCTTCAAGGACAGGGCAAGAATGGGAATGTAAAAATTATAAATCTATCTCTTTGATCCAACTTACATACAAAGGCATATGAATTTTCAAGACATATTTTATGTGTAGACTGAAGAATATGCTATTATTTGATCAGAGCAGCTCATGGCAGAAGCAGTCTGTTTATACTCAACGCAATGCCAAGGGCTAGCACAGAAGTTCACAGCATCTGTTAGTTCAATGCTACCACTGCAACTTTTGGTGAAGTTACTGCAATCAAGTGGAGAACCTCAGATCAGCCTCTTAGAGCCAAGGTAGACATTTCAAATATTGTAGCGCTGGAGAGAGAGCCATGCAGTGTACTTAGTAAATCCTTCTAGAATTTGATCATGCAAAGAAAGGAAAAAAACTTGGATTCTTACAAGCTCCTAAGAATTGGTTGGGGTTTGTTTTTGTTTTTGTTTTGTTTTGTTTTGTTTAAAAAAAAGGTTGTTGAGTTTTGGGGTGTTGGATTTAACTAACGGTAAAAGAGTTTAAGTTAATTTTATGATGCCAATTTTTGGCAGGGGATATAGTGAAGTTGGTAGCATTCTTACCTGTATGTTCCTTACATGAGGCCCTGGATTTAAGCTCCAGAACTGTGTACACTAGGTGTGGTGACACATCCCTGTAAGCTCAGCACTCAAGAAATGAGGCAGGAGAATGAGAAGTTCAAGGTCTTCCTTGTCTCCATACAGTGTTTGAGGCCAGCCTGGACTACATAGACCCACTTTCAAAATTTTTCATAAATACTCAAAAATATTCACAACTAGCCTTCCATCTCTTTAGTGAGGCTGAGCTGGGATGCACATCCACACCCAAGCTCACCCATTGGTGTGCTCCTTTCTGCTGATGGTCCCAAGCACATGAGCCTGCTCGGGGTATGGGGAGAAGATATCATTCTGTTTGTTTACTTGGTCCTCAGATAAACAAATAGGAAAACCACAGCCACCATAAGCCTCTTTATGTTTGTCCTCCAGGAATGCTACTTCCGTTTCATGATCCTGGTACCTGCAAAGGCTAATGTCACAACCTCCACTGTCAGAAGATTCAACTTGGGGGAGACATAAACCTTTATTTGATGATCCTTCTCTCAGTGGTAAAATTATTTTTTTGTAGAGAGAACAAGATGACCCAGGTGGTGAAGGTGCTTATGGCCGTGCCTGACTGCCTGCATACCATCCCCAGAACCAACATGGGGGAGAGAGAGAACTGACTCCTGTAAATTGTCCTCTGACCTCCATATCTGTGCCGCAGCATGTATGTGCACATGCACGTGCACACGCACATGCGCACACACACACACGCACACGTACACACACATGCATGCATGCACAGAAACACACACAACAAATAAGTAAATAAAGCAAAGATTTTTAAGTGGATTTCGTGTTCAAATATATCTGAAAGAAACCATCTTCAAAGCTTGTCATTGCACACTGGAAATGCCTGCCAGGGCACCCTGGTGTATTTTGCCATTATTAAAACTGTAGCCAGAAACAAATAAATAAGATAAAACACAGAAGCCGCTTGTCTGACCTAGGTAACACAAAATCGGGGCGACGCCATCAGCTTTGGTAGATTAGAATCAAGGAAGGCTACGGCGTTCACTGTGGTTCTAACTCCCTGTAGTAGAGTTCAGCGATGGCCCCAAATGGATGGTGCCTGCTCTTCTGCTAACCCTGCTTGATAAATGTTCATCCATTTTTCATTCTGAAGTGTTATTTCCTTTTGCAATTTGCCAAGTGCCTTTTCATGCCCCATTTGAAGACCATCCCATGAACAAAGCTCCTCCAGGGGAGACAAGTTAATTATCTGACTGCCACTCTGATTGTTGGCTTCTGGAAATAAAATTCTTCCCCAACCTCAATGGCAAAGAACCAACTGTTGGACCGGGGTGTCAGATTCCCACAGGACCAGCTGACAGACAAGAGGAAGAACCAATAACTAAGCACCCAGAATGTGCAGCCAGGTAGACCTGGTTAGGTCCTCCTCTGGTAAGCCACAAAATGTGGGGCATTGTGGTTAGTCTCCAAGCCCCAGTTTCACTATTGCACAAAAGTTACTCCTGCCTCTTCAACTGTATAAGTATCATAAAGTGTAAATAGCTTAGCAAGCACCGGACTCTTAGCACGTCATAAGCCTCGAGTAGCTGTTTCCATTCTGAGAAACTACGATCTCCTTCCATTCACAGGAAGATGTGGGAGGTACCGCATGAAGCATCCCTGGATCTTATTTCAGAAATGTTTCCACAGCAACTACATCACATATGTTTAAAGACGCCTTGTATTTGTTACTATTCTCATTGCCACAACACAAGCCTGACAAGAAACTGTTTAAGGAAAGGTTTATTCACACAATCAGTTCAAGGTAATCCAATCTGTGATAATGAGGATGCACGACCACAGGAAGGGGGGCGGTTGATCACACTGCCCCCATAGTCAGGAAGCAGGAAAGGAGCAGGAAGTGGGCCCAGGCTACAAAACCTCAAAGCCCATGCACAGTGACCCACTTCCTCCAGCAAAACTCCACTCCTAAATGATCCCATATGTGTACCAAACAGCAGAGGCAGCTGGGGACCAAGTTCAAACACGTGAGCCTGTGGGGGACACTTCACACTCAACACCACATGCATGTTTGTAACTTAGAAAGGATATTGATAAGTGTTTTTCCTGAGACTGCATTGTTGCTCGAATCCTAAATGGTCACTATCGAATCCTCAGGCTGAATGGAAGGTGAGATCCTATCTCCACGAATCCTCCGACTGAAAGCCTCTCCGTTCTCGGTTGAAAGGTGCTGTCTCCTCAAGTCTTATACGCCTTTCTCTGCCCAGCTGTTTCACTTCCTTCCTAGTGCTGGGATTAAAGGTGTGTGATTCCCAAGTACGAGAATTAAAGGTGTGAGCCACCACTGCCTGGCCTCCATGTTTAATCTAGCAGCTTGTTCTGTTCTCTGATCTTCGGGTAAGCTTTATTTGATACACACTATATCACCACACTGCATCTTCACGCCCTTGGTATGCTGAGATCACACACTTCTGCTGGGCATGACAGCAAGCCCCTTTACCCACCGGAGCCATCTTGTCAGCCCTAGTCTTCTAATTCTGAAGGAGCCTGGGACAATGGCACTCCTCTAGTCAAGCTATAATTTACAGCTGGAGGTACAGCTTAACATTAGAGCACTTGCCTAGCATGCAAGAGGTTCTGGGGTTAATAACAAAAAGAAAAAATAGTGTATCACAAGATGTAAGAATACAGAAATTTATATATTTACATTTATATAACATTGAATACATACAGTAAGGAGAAAAGGAGAGTGGAAACATCCCTTTGGCTTAGCATTTAAATATTCAAGTTGTGAGGTATGTGCAAGATCCAAATATGTATCAATTAAGGCTTACTTATTTAATACCACTGATGTGTGTCAAGCTATTCGAAAGGATAGGCTGAAGGGGTAATTGAGAGGAGACAGTAAGGGCCCAGTGCAGGAGCACTCACAATCTCAGAATGTGTTACCTACACAACTGAGTACTTCAACTGAAGTTCATGACAGGTAATGATAAGGAAAGGAAGTGAGACCAACCGTGGGGAACGGGGGAGGACCAGCAAGGTGATGTCAGCCATGCTGACCCATGTCAAGGGAAACACCCAGTGCTCACTCTCAACTCTGCAGACTCCTCCATGGACCAACATAGACATGATCCTCAACTAGACACCATAGTGTTGGACCTCTTCACTGCACAGCTTACCACCAACTTTCATTCATACCCTCACGACGCCTCTGGTTAAACAGATAGATGGGTTAACATGAAAGCAGCACATTTGGCCAGCGGTATGTGACTGCACACCCCACCAGCCAGTGGTGTGTGACTGCACACCCCGCCAGTCAGGTTTTTATATATGTGGTTACTAAAGTGATGCTTCTTAGGAAATGGGTGATTCTAGAGCCCTGATCCTGAATGCTGTGTGAGGCATCTTACAAGAACAGAAAAAAATAACACACCCGTGACTTGATTTGTGTAAGATTTGCTTTTGCTCTCTGTATAATACAGTGAGATGGGTTTTAATACAAGTGTGTGGTCACATAGCTATTGCCAGAATTGCCACATGCAAAAGCCTTATCACCCCAAAAAGGTCTCTGTGGCCTTCAAACTTCCATGGCTGTGACAAATTACAGAGTAAACTACTTAAGGAATGAGTTACCTGAGCTCTTTGGATCGGGGTTATAGTCTGCTCAGCTGGCTAGATTGTTTCTGAACCTGAGGCAATGCAGGACAGCAAGATAAAGGATGTGGTGTAGCCAGGCTGTTGATGTGATATTTCAGATTCACAATCTGTGGTTTGGTCAGAAGGTCCTAAATAATCAGCTGTAGCTAACAAGCATCACTGACACGAACCTTTTGTGCTTCATTGGGACTGTAGGACCAATGCGGAGAAGCTGTGGTCCAAGACCTGCATCTCAAGCTGCCAGCCAAGCCTGGTAATGTGTAAGAGTCACCCATATGGCCCTGGCTTTCAGGGTTTGAAAGGTGCAAGGTTGACAAGGTAATAGAGAGAGGCTGGGGCTTGCACTGTGTGGCAGGTCAGAGTTCCTGGAGAGAGACAGGAAGGCCGTTGGTGAGGGTGTGGTCTCAATCACAGTAGAGATCTCAGGATGATGGAGAGGTCAGGACTGTGGGACAGCCACGGACAGCAGGTGTGAGGTGGAGTGGCCTGTGCCTAATGGGACAAGCCATGTGTGCTGCAGATGGCAGAGCTGGAGAAGCAGGGATGACCAACTCTGGAACCCAGAAGGTTATGATTTAGTTCAAGAGTTGGACAGTGAGCTATTTACACTTCAGGATTTCGCTTTGATCTGATTATGGTGTGTGTATACACACACACACACACACACACACACACACACACACACACACACACACACACACACTGGTTCTTCCCTCTTGAAATAAGAAATAAGAAAGAATGTAACTTAGCTTATTTTTTAATTTTTACAGAAGCCTCACAGTTAAGACACTGAACTTTTTTATGTGCATTGATGTTTTGTCTGCATGTACATGCCAGATCCTCTGGAGTTACAGACAGTTATGAGCTGCCATGTGAGTGCTGAGAATTGAACCCAGGTCCTCTGGAAGAGCAACCAGTGATCTTAGTTGCTGAGCCACCTCTCCAGCCTGATACTTTGAACTTTTAAAGAGACATTGAACTGGACTATTTTAAGAATTATGGGACTTTTAAGTTGTACTGTGTTTTATATTATTATGTCAACATGAGATCTTGTGGATAAAAAAAATGAAAAATTATAGCTTGAAATAATGTGTTTATGTGTAAAGTTGACCAAGAGTGAAATGTCCTATTTAGATTCAGCTGTCAACTTGCCATGGCCTAGAGTCGTCTAAGGGAGTCTCAACTAAGGGATAGTCTTGATTGATAATATGGGAGGGCCCAGCCCACTGTGGGCAGTATCATGCCTAGGCAGGTGGGCCTGGGTTATACAGGAGAGCTAGCTAAGTGTAGTCTAGAGATAAAGATAGGAAGCCACATTCCTCTATGGTTTCTGCTTCAGTTCCAACTTAGTTTCCTGCCCTGACCTCCCTCAATGATGAACTGTGACCTGGAAGTGTAAGCCAAATAAACCCTTTCCTCCTCAAGCAGGAACAAAATGGAACTAGGAGAGTAGTAACTCAGATCCACAGAGACGGGAAAGTGACCAAGGAAAGTTAACTGGTCATCTCTAGGTGGTGAATTAACAGTGAGTTCTGCCTTCTGTGGCTTCATAAAGTCTGTGTATATGTGATATTCTCATTTCTATTTTTGAAAAATTGCCATGAGTGGAAATAAACAGAAAGAGGGATGACTAGTGAATGATCGTTCACATTGTACAGAGTTAATTCATCTTGTGTGCCCTGATGAAAGCTTAATGAACCTCAATGCCACAAGAATATGAAGAAGTGATCGCAGCATGCTCCCACCAAGGTCCCATCGCCTGTAGGACACATCTGCGTCTCTATCTAAGGGTGCTGAAGGTGAGGGCACAGCAATAAGAAAGTCCTAGGAAACTTCTAAATAATTATTGAAATTAGTAGCTAGTTTTTTTAATTAATTTTGGTTGTTTATGGCCATAAGGCAATATCAAGCCACTTTCAAAAGAACTTGGGTTAAATCCTAATTATCTATAATTGGATTTTCTGCCTTACAAATTATCTGTAGTGGCTTCAGAATTATTAACCTCATTCATTCCAGGAGCTCTCCAGCTACGGGTTATACCCCACCACCTCACAGGAACAGAGCTTAAAACAAAGTCAAGGAAAAACTCGGGATGAAGTACGTGAGGGTGGGTTAGCAGGGAGAAGAGGCACCCAGGGGATTTCTAAATTACTGCTTTCCAATTTTTTGATACTAAAGTTATTAACCAGTTGAATAAGAAGCAGAAGGGAGTAAATAAACTTCAGTTAAAATTAGGATTCACACTGACCACAGCTGTGTTTTCTCCATAATACTCTCCACCTCATTCACCGAGAGTTGAGGCGCAATCAGAGCTTGTCTGAGCTCTGTCCAAGGTACCGAAGGTGTCCAGTAGTAATTAGTCGGAGTCTTAGGCTCCAAGTGGCTTGTGAGACAATGTGGCTGGATGTCATGGTTGTAGCTGGGAAAAGCCCATTAAAACTAATTAAGGAACCTCTTTTTGTATCAGATTTGGTGTTGTCAGTAGTCCTGGAATTAGTAAATGCTTCTGATGAGAACAGGAACTGAGCTAAATATCCTTTCACGCCAATCTCAGCCTTAAGAAGTCCTTATTTTTAGGGTGATTATATGTGTGTTGGCTTTTGTACTCTAAATCCAAGACTATTTTTTACAATTTTTAATTATTCTTGGACAATTTCATACACATATACAATATATATTGGTCATTTCCAACCCAAATCTCCCCTCCCACTCCTACTCAGATCCCTGATCCTTTCCCCTCCCCACCTCCATATCTGCTCTTTTTTCACAATTCACTAAATCCAATTAGTGGTTCCTAAGTACACATGGGAGTGGCACCATCCATTGGAGTACGGACAACCCACCAGTGACCACACCCTGGAAGAACTTGAACTCCCAGCAATTGCCCTGGCCTGGACTCCGTGTCTTTCTAGTCTCCGCCTGAGAGACGCACACTAAACCCCAGTCTCAATTGTCACTCTAATCTCAAATGCCATTTAGAGCTTTTGCTTTCCTTTTCACTCCTAAAGGAGATTTACCAAATCAGAACCCTGCATAACCCTGGCTTTGATCCGGATAAAAACTTGGACAGATGGTGAAGCTATGTAACTGAAGGCCCGTGTAGGATGCTGGCCCCTTACCCCACAGCCCCACTTAATGGTCCTTCTTTATTTCGATTTCAGGGACTTTTGTGAGCACACTGTAGGAATTTGACATGGCCTTCCCAAGAGCTCAAGAAGATATTTCTCTTTTCTTTTTAATATTTTGTTTAAAGAAAAATGAAGAGTAGGAAAAATGCATGCACAGAGGTGAGGCGGCTGGTTATATGTGTAGGACTCCTTGGGGAAAAAAATCAATTCAGGGCTGTGTTTGATGAACTTTCCTAAGTCATCAAACAACTATTTCCTGCTAAAAGAAGAAAAAAACAATCAGACAAAAATCCAATTCAAGAACTCCTCCCAAATCTGGAGCATCACCATTAAAAGCTCCACTAATGAGTCAGCCATAGTATCTGTTGGTAGGATTTTCACCCTGGGGCATGGCAGGGACTTTGTTCTGTGCCCAGGTCACATGTGCTTCCTGTGAACACTGGATAGTGGGTATTTCTGGCCATGCAGTATCTGTCACAACTCTACTGCTGGAGCAGAACTTGCTCTGCCATTGTCACACAGAAGTCATCACCACAGCCAAGAAATGGACCACATCAGTCCTTTCTGAGATTGATGCCTCCAATGACCTAATTGTCTTCCACTCAGCCCCTTCTCTTAAAGGTTCCACCACTCCCAAACACTACCACATTGGGGACCAGGATTCCAGTACAAGAACCATCAAGGGACAAACACAAACCTCAGGAAGGTCTCAATAACATAGGTACTGTGATAAAATTATAAGCACTAAATCACAAACTTTTAACCTTCACTGAGCATTTGCTGGATGAAAGATGGTAGACCACAACTCACTCAAAGCTAACTCAAGATGAGAGTATGTACACCTTGCTTCCTTTCCCACCTTCTTCCATTTCTGCCTTCATGTCCTTCAGATATAACCTAATATCTGTGTATAAGAGAAGACATGCAATGTTTGTCTTTCTGAGAGTGGCTTGTTTCTCTTGACAATGTTGCCCTCCACTTGTGGTAACTATATAGCACTATTCTTTTTCATGGCTATATAAAATGCCACTCTGCTGGCTGTTGAGAAGATCTTTCAGAGGCTGCCCTGCCTGCCAGGTGTTCTGACAAACACAGTCTGAGAGAGTAGGTGGCAAGAAGAGAGAGTGCTCCTGTCCTGTTGGATGGTGATGACTATTTCCATACCAACTGGCTCAGTGAGGAGATCTCACAGCTGGTTTCTCTGTCTCTGATCACTGAAAGAGTCACACAGTGCACACGTGACTTGGCCCTCCCTCTGCCTGGTCCCCGGCCTTGTCCTGCCATCCCCTTCTCCTCTCCACTGAGGATGTAAAGTTATCTACCACTGAAAGGTAGATAACCCAGCAGCTCTGAGGCCTAGAGCACTGAAGACTTGCAGAACAGGTCCTGCAGGAATAGGGTGAGAGCATGAAAGCCTGCCCATTCTCAAAGGGTAAAGTGCTATGTGCAAATGTGAATGTCTGAGTTTGGAATCCAGCACCCAAATATGCATGGCAAGCCTACCTGTGAAGCCAGCACTCAGGGGGCCATGATAGGGAATCCCTGGAGCAAGCTAGCTAGACTAACTGAATCCAAGAGCCTCAGGTTCAAGAAGAGACCTGAGAAACCCTGTCTTGGTATATAAAATAAAGAGTGATCAATGAAGACACTAGATATCAATCTCTGGCCTCTACAGACACACACACACACACACACACACACACACACACACAGGTGCCCACACTCATATAAATGCATATACTGCATACACATATGTATGCATACCATGTATATATACACATGCAAAAGAAAGAAGGAAGCCAGCCAGATGAGGGACCTCTCCCAGGGTATGGATGTTTACTAAGCATGTTCTCTATGCCCAGTAGAGTGCTGCAGATACAGCGCTGTGAAGCCAAGAAAATTAAACCACAGTCTATGCATCCTGGAGCCACAAATCTCATAAGAAATCAATTTGAGGGGGGCTGGAGAGATGGCTCAGAGGTTAAGAGCACTGGCTGATCTTCCAGAGGTCCTGAGTTCAATTCCCAGCAACCACATGGTAGCTCACAACCATCTGTAATGAGATCTGATGCTTTCTTCTGGTGTGCAAGCAGAACACTGTATACATAATAAATAAATAAATAAATCTTTTAAAAAAATCAATTTGATCACAACATTGCTCAGGTATGTGCATGAAAACCCACCTGCCATGGGTGCTGCTGAGACATGGGAATCGGTAGCAGATAAACACACTAGTGGATGCAGCCCAAAAGGGTTTCCCCAGACTTGTGACTCTTAGACCTGTTTCCTTGACTCATTCAAAGCTCCCTAGAAATTCACTTCCTCAAAAAAGGATGTCCTTGATAGATGTGCTGTCAAATGCCTTTAATCCCAGCACCACTTGGGTGGGAGAGGCAGGTGGGTCTATTTGAGTTCCAGGCCAGTGAGGGCTATACAACAAGACCCTGTAAAAAAAAAAAAAAGAGGGGGGTTGAGGGGAAGGACGCCCTTCGGTACCCCTCACCCTCTTCTCACTCCAGCCTGTCACCTGCTCCACTTCTCTGATCTGTGCGTGTGTGCTGATATTTGCTAAGAAAACACACATTGAGGCTAGGGGTGCAATTTAATAGCAGACCATTTGGCTAGCAAGAGGCTAAGTTTGCACCCTCCAATCTGTAAATTAAATTAAATTTAAAAAAAACTGTAATTTTCTGTGTCTGTAAACTTGATGTCCCCGTGATCAAACACTTGAGAAAAACAACAGGAGGAGGAAGGGGTGATTTGTCTCGTGGTTTTGGAAGATTCCAGCTACCAAGCCCGTGGGATGCTGCTCCATGCTCAGGGCAGCCAGCCTTCCTTAGTCTCCTGGAGATGGCCTCACTGACACATTCAGAGGGGTGTTTTACAGATTTCCTAAGCACCTCTCTGTCCAATCAGGTTGGCAATCGAGATGAGTGTCAAAATGACCTCGAGGACTCTACTACTTAGAACCACGACAAGCTCGCATACAGTTTTAGCAAATATCTGCTGGATGATTGGATTGTGCTGTTTTCTAAAATGAAGATGATAACTAAAAGGAGTCAAGGGTCACAGTGTCCCAGGAGGGACCAGCAGCATCATAGACACCCAGACAACCCAACGAGGAACCAGACTGACACAGAAGGACCAAGGCTGAAGACAGCTGAGAACCAGGAAGGATGCTGGGGACTCATGAGGAACTGTGGCTTTTACCCTAACAGCAATGGGAACAGACCATATTAGTAGACCAGAGTGAACCAGAGTGCACAGGACCACTCAGGGAGGCCACTGTGCAGCACAAAGAGAAGAGCTTGGCCTGAGGCGGCCGAAGTCCAGAGACTCAAGAACCACTCCAGAAGCAGAAGCTGCACAACAAGGTCAGGGTGGGATCGTTATAGGATGGAAGGTAGAATTGACAAGAGTGTCTGTGGCCTCACAAGGTGAGTCACAGACTCAACCTGGACTGCAAGATTCTCGCCTCCCAGAGCCAACGTGATGGCAAATCCTAGCTTACCTTGGCACTCAATCTTCAGCCTTACGGAAAGGCATTTCCTCCTTCCTCATCCACCTTGGAGCTGCTCACCCTCAGACCCAGACAAAGGCTCTTCAATTCTCAGGTGTTTTCTTTTTCACTACATCCATGATCCTTTTGTTTTATCCATGGCTGATCTGAGCCAAAAACATCCAAACATTGGGACCAGGTTATACCTCTCCCCGCCACAGAGCAGTACTGCCCACAGCCAAAATCATCCCCAAGCCTCACGATGGGCTACAGTTCCATTCATATTTCACACTCTACTGACAATCTAGCTGACAAGTTTGATCCACCTTTGAAACCCACCAAGAACCCACACAATATCAAATGTACAAAGCTTTTGTACAATTTCAAAATACAGGGTACCTCAGGTCGGAAGTGAATTTTCCAGGAAAAAACAAACAAACAAACCCTTTGTTACTTAACCAACACAACACTAAGAGAGAACACTGGCAAAGGCATAAATTGCTGAGCACACACACCTACACATGCACATACATGCACATGTGCACACACATGCATCCTCTGGTTACCTGAGACCTTCCTGATCTACCATTATCCCTTCCAGCAGAGTGGCACACTGTTCCTCAGCATCCATCCACAGAACTTTGAGAGGTTTGAAATGGTGTTGAGGGATGCTCAGAGCAATACCACCACTGTCTCCTTGGCAGAATGCAAAAGAGGGGAAACCTGGAGAAGGTAAACCCACCCAGAGTCATCCTAACATGGGACTACAATAGCAGTTGCAGATTTTTTTACTCCAGACCATGGCCTGGATAAAAAGGTATTGACAGAAAACCTGTTCCATGTAAGGAGCTCTGTGGCATATGTCCCACCCTGCTGCTCCTGGTCAGCAATTGCTGGAGTCAATGACTGATTAGGAAATCCCTAACCCCCACCTGGCCCCAGATCCCACTCATTTATCCAGCCCTGCATGCAGGGTGCTGAGGCCACTGACAGGGCAGATTGCCTCCCCAGGCTGGATGCCCTCCCTCTGGGCATCCACTATTAAATAGCATTGCTCCACCACTCATTTCAGACCCAGGATCATCTTCACTTCTCTCAGCTACTGGGTAACATCAGTTATTCAACCTCTCTGAGGCTGTGTTTATGTCTGCAAAACAGGAGTAACAATCCTTGCCCCTGAGCTGGCTTGGGGGAGTGTCTGTGTAGAGTAATGCGTTGATGCATTTAATGAAATGGGTTTGCAAAGTAGGAACGTCACACACCAATTCCCAAACCCTGAGTAAGTACACATCACACTGGGTAACTTCCAAGCTCCAGGCATGAACCAACCCTTTTTTATGTTTTGGATGTGCAATGTCACTCAGAGGTTCAGGATATGAGCTTGGTCCCTGGCTAGTGGTACCATTTGCGGACGCTCTGGAACCTTTAACCCATGGAGATCTATCTGGAGGTCCCAAGGAGGCAGATTAGTGGCAGCATATCATCTCTGGCTGCTTCCTGTCTTGATCTTTGTCTCCTTGTTCACTCTGTCACTGGCCACCATACCAGGATGCTCACCTGAGTCCACTGGGCCAAGGCCAACATGGAGTGAGCCATCTGAAACCATGAGCAAAGAAACCTTTCCTCTTCTGGGCTGTTTCTGTTGTGTTTTGTGTCCTCTCACGTGACAAAACAATAACTAAAAAGTGACTAACACACAATTCAATTTTCATGCTTGTGGTAGTTTGAATGTAATTGGCCCCCATAATCTCATAGGGAGCGGCACTATTAGGAGGTGTGTCTTTGTTGGAGTGGGTATGGCCTTGTTAGAAGAAATGTATCACTGTAGGGGAGGGCTTTGAGTTTTCCTATGCTCAGGATATTGCCTAGTGTCTCAGTCGACTTCCTGTTGTCTGTAAGCCAAGATGTAACCAGCACCATGTCTATCCACACACCACCATCGTCCCCGTCAAAATGATAATGGACTGAACCTCTGAAACTGCAAGCAAGCCACCCTGATTAAATATTACCTTTATAAGAGTTGCCGTGGTTATGGTGTCTCTTCACAGCAACATAAACCCTAACTAAGAAAATGCTGTTGCTTTCCTTTTGACATTCAAGAAAACTAAGGCACTGAGGGATGTGTACATGACCACAGCTGACAGAGCTCTGATTCAAACCCACCCTGGCTAGGGCCCATATGTCAGACACTGTCCATGTTCAGCATCCAATAAACATCATCCTTCTCCTCACTCTAGCCCCGGTGGTCTCTAGGACACTCATTTTCCAGGCTCTAGCACATGGCATTCAGCTCTGCATTGCATTCCACTGCCATCTCCTTAGCAAAGACAGGTTTCTAGGCTGAAGATGTAGCTTAGTGGGTAGAGAGTTTGCCTAGCATATACATGGTCCAGAGTTCTGTGCCTAGCTCTGTATAAACCAGGCCTGGTGTTACATGCCTGTAATCCCAGCACTTAGGAGGTAGGGAGATCAGGAGTTCAAGGCCATTCTTGGTTACATATGGGTTTGAGGAGTGAAAAGGGCATTCGTGTGGAGCCAGCTAGGCCATCATCATTATCTCCTATCACCAAATGCACAACACACACACATACACACACACACATCAAGTCACACAGATCTACACCTAGGCTACCACTCCTTGTGTGCACACCAAAACTGTCCCCCAGAATGCCTTCTCTGCTCCTTCCCAGTCTTCATATATCCTTTACCATGCCCAAATGTTCAGGGCTTAAGTGTGTGTGCTGAGTCTCAACCATAGAAGCCAATGACAGGATGAAACAGAGGCGCAGAATGCAGCAGAAGAAGTGTCTTCCAGAAGCTCAAGATCTGAAAATATTTAGACAGAGGGAGAAGGGAGGTGATAGGAGAAGGAAGAAGAGGGGATGACAGTACAGAGACCAAGAGCTAAAAGAGAGAGAGAGAGAGAGAGAGAGAGAGAGAGAGAGAGAGATTGTCTCTCTCATAGATAGATGAAGTCCTGGAAGTAGGGAAGTCACTGGACGGAATGCTACAGTTAGGCAACATTATCTGGGGGGGGTATTAGATGAGAGGGAAAGGAGAGAGAAAACAGAGATTTAGAAAAAAGAAAATTGGCTGTGGTGATGCACACTCACAATCCAGTGCTCCAGAGGCTGGAGCAAGAGGATTACCATGAATTAGAGGCATCCGGGCCTACAGAGCAAGACCCTATTTTAGGGAGAGGGGAGAGAAAGGATGAGGGAGGGACAAAGAGGAAGAAGGAGGAAGAGAGGGAGGGAGAGAGAGAGGGAGAGAAAGAGAGAGAATGCTCACACCAGTGTCCTGTAAATCAAGCCCCTCTGGTTCTTAATCTCAAAAAAAAAAAAAGAGAGAGAGAATTCACATAAGAACCCATCCCTGGCATCTCTTTTGAATGAGGATATTTCATCACCCGGACTCCTCACTCCACTGCAGCAGCATCTCTGCCGTTGGGACAGCAGCTGTTCTATCTGGAAGTGGCATTTACCCTGCAGCTGTCTACAGTCCCCACCACTCCCTGGTGCTCCTCAGCCTTGAAGTCAAGTCACTCTTGCGCCATTGTGTCCTGCCATGGAGGGAAAAAAATCAAACTGAGTGGCACATCTCTGGGTAGAAATGACATCTCTCTCTGTCTTCAACCTGTAGACTCCAAACCTGACTCCCCTGCTGTAGAAGACTTGAGGTTGGTACCTTTGTGATACACCCTTTATGGGACCCTCCCTGACCAAGGCTTGTTCTACTTGTTTCTACTGCAGGCCCCAGCTAACCAGGTCTACCCCCAAGAGTCTTCACTTACACCCTGCCCTAAACCTTCTCCTGCCTTGCTCCCCCTCCAAAAGCTCACCTTTTTCCTGGACACAGTAAGCAACCACAGCCTGTAAAGGAGGGACCCCTGAAAAGAAGGGTTAAGGGCTGGTGACAGCACCATGCAGCATTGGGGAGTTCAACCTGACAGTTACAACTGGCTTCTCTAAAGCCCAAAGTCCCCATAGGCTCCTCTCAGGCACTGGTATCAGAAGTGAAGTGGAGAATGAGGCAGAAAGGAAGCCACATGACCACAATGGGCCAAGTCTGGTCTCCTCTGCCCTGTAAAATGAGGGTCTGTGGAAAATTCTGTAGGAATAGAATTATTTCACTACTTTTTTAAAGTTTACATTTTTAGGGCTGATGAAATGGTTCAGCAGGTAAAGGCACTTGCCACCAAGCCTAATGAACTCAATCCCCAAGTCCTATATGGTAGGAGAGAATCAATTCCCACAGGTTGTCCTCTGACCTCCACAAGTGTACCATAGTACACACACATACACACACACACACACACACACACACACACACACCAAATAAATGTCATAAATAGTGTTGGCTAGTTTTATGTCAACTGCTTTTGCAGAGGGTCAAGTTCGGTTCCCAACACCCACATTAGTCTGCTCACAACCACCTGTAACACCTGTTCCAAGAGACTTTGATGCCCTCTTCTGGCCTCCACAGGTACCTGCACTCACTACACACATACCCCACACAGTTAGACACATACACATAATTTTAAAAAATAGATCTTTGAAAGAATTTTCCCACCACGCTAGGTGTGGCATGGCTTACACCTGCAATCCCAGCATTAGGTAGACTGTAACAAGAGGTGTGTCATGAATTTGGTACCAGCCCCTGGACTACGGAGTAAGAACTTATCTCAAAAGGAAAAACAAAAACAAAAAGCTTCCAACAAAGTCCTAGCAAACAGCTCCCACATCACCCAAATACCAAACAACCGTGGAAGAAAGGTGATAAACCAATATAACATAAAAACTAAATTCCGTGTTGGAAGAGCTTGAATGACCTTAAATGCTATGTCTGAACTTAAAGTTTGTTCTCCATTCATAATTCATTACCAGTATACAATTACATCCTAAACAGATAATCCTCTGTAGAACAGTTCTTATGTAAACAGCTAGTAATGTTGATATATTAGAATTAGAAGAAATTTCCTAAGGCCAGTTCTGCCATGTTTTAGGAATTATGCCCTAGTTGTTCCAGGAATAATTTTGCTTCAGGGAACCAATTAAAGTTATCAAAACTGCACTTTCTCCTAGATGCTAAAGACACAATATATTTTGCACACACCTCTACAGGTTGCTATTTACAACAGGCCACAGATTCTTTAGAAATATCTCCAACTAAGCCAATGGTGGCACAGGCCAATCATCTCAACTACTCAGGAGGTTGAGGTAAGAAGGTGGCAAGATCAAGGCCTGCCTGGGCTACAGGGTGAATTCAAGGCCAGCTTAGGAAACTTAGATCCTACTGCAGCTTCTTAAAAATAAATTTGCAGGGGGATGTCTTTCTGTACACTATAAATATATGTTGTTCCCATTGGTTAATAAATACGCTGCTTTGGCCTATGGCAAGGCTGTGGTATTGTATTCCCCCAAATATTGTGCATGTTAATAAACTTATCTGGGGTCAGAGACGGAACAGCCACAATATTAAACATGAGGATAGGCAGTGGTAGCACACGCCTTTAATCCTAGCATTCCAGAGGCAGAAATCCATGTGTTCAAGGATACAACCAAGCATGGTGACTCACGCCTTTAATCCCAGGGAGTGAGGCAGAAAGCAGAAAGATATATAAGGCATGAGGACCAGAAACTAGAAGCATTTAGCTGGTTAAGCATTTGGCTGGTTAAGCTTTCAGGCTTTTAGAAACACAGTTCAGCTGAGAGCCATTCGGATATGAGGACTCAGAGGCCTCCAGTCTGAGGAAACAAGACCAGATGAGGATCCGGCGAGGTGAGGTAGCTGTGGCTTATTCTGTCTCTCTGACCATCCAGTATTTCACCCCAATAACTGGCCTCAGGTTTGATTTTATTAATAAGACTCTTTAAGATTCATGCTACACAAGGCAGCTTAGAGGCAGGCGGGAAATCCAAGGAGAGAGACAGGAAAGAGAAAGGCAGAGTGAAGGAGACACCAGACTGCTATCCTAGGAGCAACATGTAATGGGATGCAGGTAAAGCCACGGAACATGTGGCATACATAGATTAACAGTTATGGGTTGAGTTAATTATAAGAGTTGGCTAGCAGGAGGTCTGCCATAGGCCATACAGTTGATAATTAATATTAAGCCTCTGAATGATTATTTTATAAGAGGCTGAGGGAGTGGGACCTAAGAAAACTTATGGCTACATAAATTATTATTATCATCATCGTTATCTTAGGTTTATAATTTTTTTTTGCTTGCATGGATGCCTGAGTACCATCTGTGTGCATGGTGCCTTGAGAGGCCTAAAGATGGTGTTGGATCCCTAAAAACTGGAGTTACAGACAGTTGTGAGTTGTCATGTGGATGCTGGGAACTGACTCCCTGTTCTCTGGAAGAGCAGCTAGATCTCTGAACCACTGAACCATCTCTCCAATCCCCTACTTCAGCTTTATTTTTTACAAAGCTTTTTTAAAACAAGGAAGGGGGTTGGGGACATAGCTCAGTGGTAGGATGATTATTTAGTATGTTCAAGGCTTTGAGTCCAATCCCCAGTATTAAAGTGGGGGGAAGGCTGGGGAGGTGGCTCAGTTGATAAAATGAGGGGAAGGATGAGGAGGTGGCTCAGTCAGTAATGGGGAGGGAAGGCTGGGGAGATGCTCATCAGTAAAGTGCTTGATACACAGCATAAAGACCAGTCTTTGGATCCTCAGAGCCCACAGAAAAAGCTGAGAACAGCAGCACACACCTGTGATCCCAGCACTGGGGAGGCCGAGACAGATAGATCCTTAGAGCTTGGTGGCCAGCAAGTCTAGCTTTCAGTGAGAGACTCTGTCTTAAAAATTAGTGAGAGTGATTGCTAGATGTTGACATCTGACCTCCATATGCACACACACTAACACACATTTTCACATGCGCGCGCGCGCGCGCACACACACACACATATACACACACACACACCCTTTTAACCAAGTGGAAGGGTTTTGGGAGTACACATAACTCTAAATCGCAAACAAAAAGCACCAGCTCTCTGGTCACGATGGCTTATAGCCCATTTACTCCAGGAAAGTTGACATGGGTTCATCTAGAGGCAATTTTCCATGCTTTAAGGTAGATGTGTTAAACTTAGGTAATAGGGGGCACTTGAGTCTGTGGTAACTGCCTGCCAGAGTCTGACATTCTCTGTTTTCCTGGAGAAGAAAGGGAAAAGGCTACAGTTGATGACAGGCTTTCAGTGTCTCCATTCTTGAGGCCACAATTGTTGAAAGCATAGGCCAAGCATAACAGCTGGGGAACAGAGAAAAATGGGGGCGGGTTCCCAGATGGAAAGAAAGGAGTAAACATTTTTACCTTTGAGATCTGTCTCACACACACACACACACATGCATGCATGTTAGCCTATTAACTGTGTAAAGTCCCTGACATGTTTCAGTTAGCCATAAATTGAGCTTGCAAATCAGAACTGAGCCTCTGACCTTTATCTTCTAATAAGGAGTAAAGCAGGTGACTGCCACACAAGGAAGATTTCTGATATGGCTTCAAAAAGCAAGAGAGAGGAGGAAAGGAAAACACCACCTTTGCCACTTTCCTGCTAAAATGGCACCAAATGGGTCTGATGAGGTCAACCAGTAGGCTGGCCTCCCCATCTGGCCATCAAAAGTGATAGTAGCACATAGAGACTTGGAGGGGCAGCAGACTCCTCCTCAGTCAGAGAATGCCAAAATATTCAGGGTCTCGTGCAGCCCAGGCTTACTACATAGCCAAGGATGACCTTGAACTCTCTCGATTTTCCTGAGAGCTGGGATTAAAGGCCTGTGCTACCAAACCTAGCCTATTCTATGCTAGGTGTCAAACCCAGGGCCTCCAGCATGCTGGCCAAGCGCTCTACCAACTCAGCTATGTTCCCAGGCCACCGTATTTCCAGATAGTTCAAGCACAAGTTTGTAGCATGAATCTTAGAAAGTCTTATTAATGAAATCAAACCCGAAGCCAGGTATTGGGGTGAAATGCTGGAAGGTCAGAGAGACAGAACAAGCCACAGCTATCTCACCTCACCGGATCCTCAGCTGGTCTTGCTTCCTCAGACTGGAGGCCTCTGTGTCCTCATATCCGAATGGTTCTCAGCTGAACTGCTGCTAGAAGCCTGAATGCTTAACCAGGCCAAATGCTTCTCCAGGCCAAATGCCTCTCCAGGGCAAATGCCTCTCCAGGGCAAATGCCTCTCCAGGACAAATGCTTCTAGTTTCTGGTCCTCACGCTTTATATACCTTTCTGCTTTCTACCACCACTCCCTGGGATTAAAGGTGTGGCTTTCTGGGATTAAAGGTGTGTCTCACCGTGCCTGGCCGTTTCCAATGTGGCCTTGAACTCACAGAGATCCAGAGGGATTTCTGTCTCTGGAATGCTAGGATTAAAGGCGTATGCTACCACTGCCTAACCTCTATGTTTAATATTGTGGCTGTCCTGTTCTCTGACCCCAGATAAGTTTATTAGCATACACAATATTTTGGGGAACACAATACCCCCACACAAGTTGGATTTGATTTTCCCTCTATAATCTAATGCAGGGGTCATAGAGTATTTGAGACATTTTAGAGCAGACAATAATCCCACCCCAACCCTGCAACTGGGCATTGCAAGTAATCATGATTTGCTATGGGTGAGTGAGCTTGACTGTGCTCATGAACATGTCTCACAAAGACAATGCCCCATGACCATGGTTCCCTGACCTCATTTCACCTGCTTAAGCTGTTCTGCACACCTTCAAGGCTCCAAAGATGCCACCAGTTACCAGAGATGCCACCAGTTAGAGGACATCATGCAAGGTAGACAGCCATGAAACTTTATATCAGGAGTTTATTAATAGACTTATCATTGGGGCACATGCCTTTCATCTTAGCACTCAGGAGGCAGAGGCAAGCAGATCTCTATGAATTCCAGACCAGCCTGGGCTACATAGTGAGTTCCAGGATATCCTGGGCTACATAGTGAAACCCTGTCTAAAAATAAAAAGTTGCAAAGCAAGATTTTTAGTTCATGGTACCTCAGCATTGACATCAAATATGAGTTTAACTGTCTCATAACAAAAGCACCCTTGACATGGCTTCCAATTCTGTCTGCTCCAAGGTTGGGGTCCATTTGGATACTTGTCTTATGTAACCACTTCCTGATATCCACTTCCCTATAGGATGGACTGCTTGACCCTCTGACCCCACATCCCACATTATCCACACAGGTACTCTCATGACCTCTCAGTCATAGTAGACAACGATACGACTGGGCCTTCTTGTTCTGAACCATCAACCAGACCTCTGTAGAGACCAATTCCCCCTTGAGGACCCTTGTGGGCTTGTCTCTACCTCCTACTCCTTTCGCCCCAACCCCCACCCCCCACCCCACTCCCTCCCCCACCTGCTGGCTCAGCTCTCCAAAGCCTGCAGGCTTCCTATCTCTTCCCTTCAACACTTCAAACTTCTCCGCCACCTATAAATGATAAACCTCCTGAAATTTGACTCTGCGTTCTCATGGGTCTCACCTGACAGACACGCCTGTCTTAGTTAGGGTTTGATTGCTGTGAAGAGGCAGCATGACCATAGCAACTCTTATAAAGGAAAACATTTCATTGCTTACAGGTTCAGAGGTTTAGTTCATTACTGTCACAGCGGGAAGCATGGCAACATGCAGGCAGATACAGTGCTGGAGAGGTAGCTGAGAGTTCCACATCTGGATTGGTAGCTAGAAGGAAGAGAAAGTGAGCCACTAGGCCAGGCTTGAGCTTCTGAAACCTCAAAGCCCACACCCCTGGTATGCACTTCCTCCAACAAGGCCACACCTACTCCAAAGGCCATATCTCCTAATAGTGCCACCCTCTATGGGCCTATGGGGCCATTTTTATTCAACACAACACCTAAACCAAACTTCCCACCAGCCAGCATCTCCTAGAAGATGCTATGCTGCTATGTAATAGAAACTTCTAGACTGCATTAGAAAGAAACACAATAAAAAGTCATGATAAAAAAATATCCTGTAATATCATGCTAACAAGATTTGTGTTGCTGTGTTTAATTCTGTCAATTCCATCTTCTCCATCCTCAGCTGGAAACAGCAACAGACACCTTTGGATTTATAGGCAAAGTTGTTACAAGTGACCCCCAAAAGTAAGAGAACACTAGCCCTGCTTTTATTACAGCTTAGGCCTGCCTGAGACATGGACCAAATGCAGACTGAATAAGAGTCCAAACCAGGAAACAGCCAGGCTTCTGCCTCCAACCCAGTGATGAAAACAGCATGGAACCTCACAGCCGTGTTTATGTTCCCTACTCCACAGACAACGCAGCAGGAACCAGGACCCATTGTACTGAGAGATGAACCCTTCATGTATCTGGTACTTGGAATTTTTTTATTAGGATATAATCACTATGCAAAGTGGTGGGTTTCATAATGTTCAAGCATATCATATACTTTGACCATAGGCACCCCAGTACCTCTTCTGCCCAGCCTCTTTCCTGTTCCCTCTTCCCAGATGGCCCCATGATGGTTCATACTCATGGTCGACTTGACAGGACCTAAAGCCACGCCCTCTCGACATGTCCGTGAGGGAGTCTCTAGACCCTAAATATGGGTAGCACCTTTCCATGGGCTGGGGTTCTGGGCTGGGTAAATGAGCTAGGCCCCAGCATGCATTGCCTTCCGCTTCCTGATTGTAGATACAGCAGTGTGAGCAGCTGCCTAGCTCCTGCCATCACGCCTTCCCCACCATGATGGACTGCATTCTTGAACTGTGAGCCAAAATGAGCTGTTCCTTCCAGAAGGTGCTGCTGCTCGGTGTTTTGTCAAAGCAACAAGACAAGCAACTCACAGCCACTTCTATGATCAAGTCGTTGGGTATCAGGGATGTGTGTGTGTGTGTGTCAGCACGAGAGAACGCATACAATAATACAATAGTCTCATCCTGCAGGATCTGTGTTGTTCCACTTGAACCATGATTTTTCACTGGAATGAAAATCTCTAAACTGATGCTTTCTAGTGAAGTTGCATCTGTCTATTGTGCCCCTCCCCCCCAAAAAATAGCCACTCTCTACTTGGATTGATTAAAGGATAATTTCAGGTTTCACGTCTAATTATTTGTTTTTCAATGTTCTAAGTAATGCAGATTAGCTCTCAGCATGAATCTCCCCAACTATGAGTTAAAGTAACCTCTAATTGATAGCAATTTGTAAGCTTGAATGTTTAATACAAAATCATCACCCTGACCTTGGCCATTGTCGTCCTCCCCTTTATCCAGCTCCATCCCCAGGCTGATTGTCACATACTTGGATGCTGATTTCAGCTCTTAGGGTCCTAAGTCTCCTCTCTGGCATCTTATTGGAAAAGCCCAGCACCTCCAACCTTCAAGGTGGAAGAGCTAGGCCTGACCTTGTTAAAGATCTGAGACTTGTCTTTCAGCCTTTGCAGCCTCCCCTGCCCAGTCCTCACAGCTAGCGAGCCTCTTACAGGGAAGAGGAAGGAATAGAAACAGCTTTGCCGAGTCTGGGAGGCAGCACTTCTGAGAGACCAGAAGCTGCCTTTTGAGAGGTGGTGAAGCAATTTAAATAACAAGGGTCAGGATTAGCCCTTTACAAAATCAAGGTGGAAAAAAAAATCTCCCGAGGCAGTGAGTCAGAAAAGCAGAGGGATTCTTTCTCTTACAAAAGACTCATCTTGCTAAGCACACGCGGGCCATAACTATATTCTTTCTATGGACTTATACACACACGCTTTCTCCCTGCCATAAACACGCGCGCCTGCACAGATGAAAAGCGATTTTAATATAGAAACCCTGGTATCTATAATTCATGCTCTTTAGCCTTACATATTTATTCTGCATTTTAATTAAGGCCAAAATCTGAATACTTTAGATGGATGGCTTCTTTCTTCTTCTGTGCATAGCTTATAGGTAAATTACCTGGCAAAGGCCCAAATGATAAGCAAACAGAATAGAACCCAGGCCTAAAGCTATGAAGGGACCAACAGCCCTGGGAGAGAGCTCTATCTTCAAAGTCACCATCTCAGGTTTGTCCCCCCTGCAGTTACAAAAGGGGGGGAGGGACGATAAAACACCCCAGTGTGAGATTACAGGACTGCACATATCTCTCTCCAAGAACACAGGGCAGGTCACGTCCTGGGCATCTGAGGAGAGAGGACTCCACTCTTGGGAAGACCCTGAGCCGCACCATGAATTCAATACCTGGACTAGTTTAGGAACAGACATGGGGTGGGTCCACTTGATACCCAAAACAGATCTAAAATTAGTACCACCGCAAGCTGATGCTTGATTGGAAGGACCAGATTTTTCCCATGGGATGCTAGCTTTGAAGCTCTAGGCAGTCTTTCCATGAATAATATATCAAGGAAGTTGATCTTTAAAATGCTAAACTGTCCCAGAAGGGTTGGCCAAGTAGTCACCAAAGCACTCTGGTAATTGCTACACAATCTATGGGCTACATCTGGACCAGTGCCCGCTTTTGTCAATAAAGTTTTATTGGAACACAGCCATTCTCACCTGTTGGCTATGCTGTCTATGGACTGACTTCAAGTTGGGAGGGGAAAGTAATGCATTTGTGGTGCAGACCCTTCAGACTGCAGAGCCTTGAAGGTCAGCTGACTTTACTCTCCACATCCCACCTTCTGTATTCACCCTTCAGAGAAGGAACTGGAGCCATTTTGAATTCCTTGTTTCTCTCTGTTGTTTCTGCAAGTCTTTTTTCTTTTTTTTTTTTAACCCCACTGCATCTTGCCTTAGCCCTAGCTGTCCTGGAATTCACTACACTCTTTAAGTTATGGTAGTCCTCCTGCCTCAGCCTCCTGGGGTTTCAGAACTGTACCACTATGCAAAAACCATAGAAATGGCGGCTGGAAAGATGGCTGAGTGGTTGAAAGCACTTGCTGCTCAATCTTGAGGCTTGGAGTTTGGTTCCCATCACCCACATGGGGTTGCCACAGACACTTGTAACTCCAACTCCAAGGGAGCTGACACCCTCTCCTGGCAGCCTTGCATTGTCTTGGTCTGGAGGTGTTTAACAGTACCGAGTTAGGGCCAGGGAAGCCAGTGTGGGATGCTTTACTTCAAGGGAAGGTACTTGTCAAGAGTCTTCTAATTTTTAAGGATACATTTTATTTTACATATATATGTGTGTGCAGGTACCCTCGGAGGCCAGTAGAGGGCATCAGACCTCTGGAGTTAGACTGAAGTTGAGGTTTCTGTGAGGACTACAAGAAGCATACCTTTCTCCTTCCTCTGAGATGAGTTTTCTGAACTGCCAAGCATTCCCAGGCTTCCATTTAAAAAGGACAGTAGCCTCTAGGAGACAAACTGATGGCTCAGTGGTTAAAGTGCTCACCATGTAAACATGAGGAGCAAGAGTTCAAATCCCCAATACCTAGGTAAATGCCAGGTGGGCACGACAGCCAACTTATAATTCCAGCACTCAGAAGGTGGGAACAGGGTATTCCCCCAAGCAGCTAGCCATATTGGCAAGCTCTGGGCTCAGTTGAGAAACCCTGTCTCAATGAACAAGGTAAAGAGTGATTAAGAAAGACTCCCAATGTCAACCTCAGGTTTCCACATATACAACACACAGGTATGCACACCACACACACATACATAAAGACCTAAAACGCACACGAATATATGTGTGCATGCAATGTGCACACTGAGAAGGCACAAGAAAAATAGCTGTCAGTGCCTTGCTCAAGCAGCTAGCTGATGCTGGTGAAGGATTTCTTTGCTGTCCACCACATGGGCTGCCGTCTGGGAAAAGCACCCCGGCCTCCCTTGCAGAACTTGCCTTGCTGTCCAGTCTGTGTTTCAAATGTGCCTTGCCCATGCCTAGAGCAGATCAGGGCCAAGACAGGCTCCTCCAGCCAGCTAGGGAAGCCCTAAAAAGAGAGTCTCCTCACCAGGGCTCTTCACAGACCCTGAAGCAAGACCAAGACTTGGCAGCTGCTAAGTTCCTGAATCCGCCAAACCTAACGATCAGGCTCCTTTTGTCCAGCCTGTGAGCCTCTCAGTAAGGCCTCATCTTTCCTAAATTAATCAAACCAGTTCCCCTTGCTTGTAACCAATGTCAGAAACACCACCCTTGGGGAAGAAAACAACTGCCTTTCCTGGGTGCCACCTGGGAGTCTGTCCCTGTGGTGGCTTGTGTGTAACACGTGCCCTGCAGACTCGTGTGTTGGAACACTTGGTCCTCAGATGGTGGCACTAATATGGGAGGCTGTGGGGCCTTTAGAGGTGAGGCCTGGTTGAAAGATGAAGGCTAATAGGGGTGGATTTAGGGGGTATAGCTCAGCCCTGTTTCTAGCTTGATCTCCACCCCCACTCTGTGTGTGTGTGTGTGTGCACACGCGTGCGTGTATGTGCACACACACATATGGTGATATTTTATTTGTGCTGAAATATGATTTTATTTGTATGTTAATAAATAAAGTTTGTCTGGAGATCAGAGGTCACATATCGAGAAGTCAGGTGCTGGTAGCACACGCCCTTAATCACTTGGCAGGCAGAATCTCTGTGTGGTCAAGGACACAGCCAAGCGTGGTGACACAAGCCTTTAATCCCAGTACCAACCATAGAGACCTGGAGGTCTGTATAGACAGGCAGTGATGAGGAAGTGATGTGGCTGGGCTCAGAGCCAATGAGAAGGCAGAACAGGAAGCAATAAAAGCACAGGTTAGACAGGAAGAAGGTCTCTTTCTGGGGAAGCGACAGTGAGGTGGTAAGCTAAGGCTAATCGTGGCTATTTGCTATTTCTCTGATCTCTTCAGCTATTACCCCTGTATTTGGCTCTGTGTTTCTTATTTAATAAGACTGTTCAGGAATTCGTCTACACACAAGTGTGTGTGCCCATGCATATGTGTGCATGTGTACAACAATGCATGTAGAGGCCCAAAGGTCAACTTGGGAGGAGTCTTGCTCTACCATCCCCACCTTATCTTTTGAGACAGGCTCTCTGACTAAACCTGGAGTTCACCAGCTGACCTGGCTGGCAGTGAATGTCCAGGATCATCTTCTCTCTGCCTTCCCACCCACTCCCCACACTGGAATGACAGATGTGACCAACACACTCGGTTTTTCCCATGGGTATGAGGGATCTGAACTCAGGTCCTTAAGCTTTCACAGCAAGTACTACACTGGCTGACCCACCTGCCCAGCACAGTCCATTGAAAGACTGTGTTAAATCAATGTAGTTCCCGCTTTTACTTTCTAATCTGGATAGCGGTTTTACACTGACTAAATGACAGAGATGGCTCCATCCACAACATAAATGAGCACACGTCACCGTACTAACACCTGTCCTGAAGGGATCAGGTCTTGGGAACTGACTCTGTCTGTCAGTAGAGCTTGTCATCAAACTCATGAGATTTTTTCCCAAAACGAGGACCCAGAACTCTGCTAAGTAGATGCTCTCTGGATCCAGCTGGTGGAGACTGGGGCTTGGCCTCAGTCTGCTATCCACACAGATGCAAATTTGCTTCCTGAGATAACTGTCCAGTCCACACTTGACACTCCAGAGCTCTCTCAGTAACTGCTCCCCTGAACATAGATGAGAATGACTATGAGGATTCCTTTAATCTCTTATGTTAACAAGCATCACAGGAAAGTAGTAAGCGACTGGGCCCCACTGATCCAAGGGGCGCCCAGGGAAGCCTTGGGATGGCTGCATTCCTCTTGCCATCCCTGCTCGCTCTGTTCTGACACCTGTCCCTCTGTGAGACCACTGGGAGGTGTCATGTGTTTATAATAAAGGAAACTTCATTGAATTTCCACAACCCAATGTTCCAACTTCAGACCTTCACGCTGCTGTTTACACCTTCCCTAGCACAGGCTAGCCCTTCTGGGCCCTCAGGACCTCCATTTGTTCTTCTCTCTCAGGTGCTTATTCCCCTCAGTTTCCAGGAGTGACTCCCATTGGTCACTCGGAGCTCAGCAAAGCATCGCCACTCTGTAAAGCTCTTAGGGACCACCAGGCCCGAGGCATCTGCACCCTTAACTTGCAGACTCTCTTCCCCGTGTTTCCCAGCACTCACCACCAGGACACATTACCTAAGCTTTGCTCCCTTCTCATTTGCCTAAAATACAATGCAAGATTCGTGACGGTAGAGTTGATACTTCTAGCACTTAGAACAGCAACAGCCTTTGTGTGATGAGGGGGAGGCACAGAATGAAGAGAGAAAGATGGGGAGGGAGGAAAGAGCAAGCTGGGGAGTTCCTCTGACTGCCTGTCAACTTCTACAGTCCAGGTAGATTTCAAAGCCAGCACACCATGTACATCGTCCTCAATCTTCAGATCCTCACAATCAGGACTCCTCAGAGGCAGGTCTAAGTCATATGGGACCAAATACAATTTCAGAGGCCCTCTTTTAAAAAGAGGATGTAACTCAGAGGCTGGAGATGTCCCTTCTTTAAAACAAGTAACCAAGCAGGACATGAGGTATGCCTCGGGAATATATAGCCTTTCTTCTTGGATGTCTCCAGGAAATTCATCCAAAGTGTTCAAATAGAAATGTTTTCTGTAAACAACCCAGCCTTAGCTACATACCTAGAGCATTCTGTGACTCCCAGCAACTCCCAAAATTGCAGGGGTCCAGGCATGTGAGGATTCCAGAGGCTGATGAGCCATTTGCTTCTGGAAGTGCGAGTCTCTACATCTGATATTCATGAAGCACTGTGCAACAGCCAACTGTAAATCTTTATTCATACCATTGCACTTAGCTCTCACTACCACTCACTAGCAGACCTCTACCAGTAAGAAGCCCCTGGGGAGTGTAGCTCAGTTGGTAGAGGGCTTACTTAGCACGCATAAGTCATGAGTTCGATCCCCAGCACTGCAGAAACCAGGCATGGTGGCACATCTGTAATCTGTAATCAGGAGGTAGATGCAGACGCATCAGAGGCTCTTGGTCATCTTTGGCATTCACATAGACCTCAATGTCAGCCTGGAATACACGGAATCTTGTCTCCAAAGGAGGAAGAGGAAGAAGAGGAGGGAGGGGTAGAAAACATGGTGGGGGAGGGTGGGGGACCCCACTTAATGAATGGAGACTGTGGAATTTGCCCCAATGGTGACTCTCCACAGTACCTGTTACCTGTGCCTGAAAGTGTGGCCAGGGTCAGTGCAGCAACCCCACCTTCTTAGGAGACGGAGCTCACCAATGAAGTCCAATGAGATCGCCACCTCCCCACCTATGGTGTGCTTTGACTCTATCTTGATGCATTCTTTATTAGTCACTTATTTCTCCAAACGGTGGCTTTTTTTTTTCCTTTCCCAGCCGTGGTTCTAAGGTCTCTGTTTGCCCTCATTCTTTCTCTGTTTCCAGCAGCTCCCAACTCAGCTCCTCTCACTGTTATCCGCACATTCTCCTCCTGCCACAGACCACCACAAGGCAGGCTCCTTGGGTGGTGATGCTGTGTGTGCTCTACAGAAGGGAGCCCTGGGCTGCCAGGGAGGGACAGACCAGGGGCAGCTCTCACTCCTCAAGGTAGCTAGAGCCAAGACTGTTGAGAAGTCTCCAGGCAGGTAAGGCTAGGAGAGTGGGCAGGCACAGTTCCTTCTTCACTCCTGCAAACTAACGTGACTGCGTTGACAGTAGACAAAAGTATCCCCTTTGGTGCAGTCAGTGCATTACTGAACTCTGCTCCTGGGGACACAGATCCAGCGGTTCAGGTCCTCCCTCTCTGTGGGTGTTCTAGTTTCCCATTAGTTACTGTGACAAGACACTCTAGTCATGAGCAACTTGGAGAAAAAGAGTCCTCTGCTTCCGGATTACAGTCTCACTGAGGGAAGTCAGGGCAGGAGCTTAAAGGAGAAACCATAGAGAAAGGCTTCTGGCTGCCTCACTCACTCAGGTACATGCTCATCTAGCTTGCATATACAGCTCAGGACCACCCACATAGGGAATAGTGCCACCCACAGTGGGCTGGGCCCTCCTGTATCAATTAACAATCAAGACTATCCCCCAGAGACATGCCCACAGGTCAGTCTCATCTAGGAAATCTCTCAACTGAAACTTCCTTCTCAAGTGACTCTAGTCTAGTGGTGAGGACAAGTCCCAACAGTGTCCCTGGCTCCTGTGGCCTCTGACTGGAACAAGGTAGGAGGAAAGGTTTCTCTGCCCAGTAGGAGTAGCTAGGCAAAGGCAGGTGTCACTCACTTGTAGGTGAAATTGGGCTTAGATGTGGCCTATGTGGGAATGGCACTGGGTCAGTAACGGAGAGGAGCCAGCCATTCTGTGTGGTCCCCTACAACACTGATGCTCTTGGCTTCCCTGCTTGACGTCTGGGCTGGTGCCTGCTACCTGTGACGTGAACCTAACAAGAGATCAAGGGCTCTTCCTCACTGAAGCTCTTGACCGTCTCAGTAGTGGACGGATTTATCTTCCCTCAGCCATTCCATTGCTCACCCCAAATGCTTCCAACACGGCACGTGTGCTCCAGGATACCACCAATGGTCCTCAAAGATGGTCCCAACTCGGGAAGCCTATGGGCACAGACAATATCACCTTACACAGAAGTCCTCAGCATTTGGAGAAGTGGGAGCTGCCATGGCTCATGTGGGGAAGTCAGAGGACAGTTCAGGAGAAATGACTGAACTCAAGTCACCAGACCTGGCAGCAAACATCTTTCTTGGCTGAACCATCTGGTCAGCACAGTTCTCAATACTTTTGGACCCAAGAGAATTTCTAACAGCCAATGAGAAAACACCATCCAAGACAAAAGTTCTGTGTGGTTGGTTTTAGGTTTGGTTTGGTTTAGTTTGGTTTGGTTTTGTTGGTTTGGGGGTAAGTTTTTTGTTTGTTTTGTTGGTTATTTGTTTTGGTTTGAGAGGGTTTGCATTTTGTTTCTTCAGTCAAGAGTTTCACCTCAAAGTCTTGGCTGGCCTGGAATTCTATCTAGATCAGTCTAGCCTTGAACTCAGAGATCCACCTCCCTCTGCCTCCTGAGTGCTAGAATTTAAAGTATGTATCACCACGCCCAGCCCAGCCCCAAGACATAAGTTCTTCTGTCTAGTAGGCAACTTATTTTTCACAATTTCATACATGTAAATAATGTACTTTGACCATTTTTACCCCCATACTTTCTTTTGTCCCCCTCACAACCTCTTCTTTTTCCCAAGTAGCCCCCTTCTATTTTCATGGTTTTGCCATGTGACCCACTGAGTTTAACTAGGGATATATGTGTGAGTGGGTGTGGGTTATTTACCAAGTGTCTACACCACCTAAGAAAATGGCAGGGCGGGGTTGGGGATTTAGCTCAGTGATCTGGACACTTTTTAGCATTTTTTTAGATGAATAGAGAAAAAAATGCCTGCTCCAGCTACCCTAAGCATAAAGGTGATTGCTACAGGGTGAATCTGTAATGTGTTCCAACAGGCTCCTGTTTTGGACGCTGCTTCTCCAGCTACTGACACTGTTTCAGGAGGCTGCAGAACCTTCAGGAGGTGAAGTCTAGCTGGAAGAAGTAGGTCATCCCGGCCCTGAGATCTGGTCATACTCTCTGTTCCTGGTGGTCTTCCTTGATGTGAACAGCCTCTGCCCTGGGCTCCTCCCCCTTTAAACCAACCCTCTCTGAGTGGCAGCTCAGTTCAGTCCACCATGATGGACAGAACCCTCAGAAACCATGAGTCAAAACATAACTTTCCCCCTGATTGGCTCTTTCAGATACTCTGTCATTGCAATACAATAATAATAATAATAATAATAATAATAATAATAATAATAATAATAACAATAACAATAACAACAACAACAACTAACACAGGAATTTACTGCTCAGATAATTAATTAGCCCGAGCATGGCATTATCTGAGGGTGCTAATTATATCAATGGAACATATCCCCCAACCCTACTCTTTTCACTCATCCCCACCCTTACCTTCCCCTGCTTCCTCTTTGCCTTATTCCCAGGTAACCTCTCTCCACATGGAAGCTTTTGAGAATACACATGTGAACCATGCCAAGTTAAGTCCAAGTGACAGGAGGGTGAGACTACAGTCATGACATGAATGAGCACCTGTGTGGCCTGAGCACCACTGACCCAGTCACTGTAGATGGCGTACGGTAAGGCTATCATTGACCAAGCCTGAGTCTTCTGTACACATCTTGCCTCAGAAGAGAGCCCATACCCAGAACCTCAATGGCAGGCAGCTTGATGGCTCCCAAGGAAACAGAGCTGTATGTCTCAGCATGCCTGGCATCTTTACAAGGACAGGGCTCACAGCCACTGTGCAGATGTGGCAATCCCCCTGAAGTGACACAGGCAGTGTGGTTTTGTTTGGGTACCTGGAGCCAATAGTCCTGGTATTCCCCTCTTTCTGTGGTGGATGCTGGCCATCTCCTTAGGGGGAGCTGGTTTGTTGGAGAAATTCAGTAAGCTAATAAAGACTTTGAACCATGCATTTGAGAAAGGCCAGCTGTTGTCTTTGAGAACTAAGCCAAGTGACTTGTGGACAGGAGAATCTGAGGTCCAGAAAGGGAACTGGCTTCCTCTAGCTCATATAAAACACCTGCAAAGGCTTGGGATCAAGGCCTGGCAGTCCTGAAACCTTGTCCAGTGTCCCTGCCAAAGCCCTGTGGACTCTGGAGACAATCTCAGTACACACCAAAGCCATCACAGGGGATTGTGGAAACAGCCCAGGAGGCCAGCACTTGCTGAGTCTATGAATGCCCCACCCACATGACATGCCAGCCTCCCTGTGGAAAATGATACCTCACAGGGTGAGGGCAGAACCTGGCCTGGTCAGCAAGCACTGGAGTCAGCCGCCTCCTGTGGCCACAGAGGCCAGGCACCCCTTTCTAAGGTTCACCCACACTCCTCACTGGCTTGCCAGCAACCACGTCTGCAATTCTTCAGGCTTCCTTAGAAACCTATTGTCCCACTCTATCCCCTGCATCTTCCATTTATGAGTTAGCGACACAGAGAAGCTGCAGGCTCCTTTCTGACAGCGTGGGAGGTCGAGAGAAGGGGGCGGGGTTAAGGCCGTGTTTACCTAGTGATGCTTTAAGCCTGGCTGCTTCACCATCCGTCGAGCTCAACAGCAACCCAATAGGGTATTATTAAAGGAAGAGCTTTGGCAGATGAAACCAAACAACCGCCATGACTCAGGGCCTAGGTAGCAAGGCAAAGATAACGGCTAATTTCAAAATCAAATTGCAATTTCCCTGCATGTCTCAGGTGATAAGAAAAGGATCATGGGAATAAGTGATAGGATGATTATGACAGGTTCCTAGACCTGGGTCCCTTCCACCCACTCATGACAGAGATGGCTCAGCAGGTAAAAGTACTGTCACACAAGCCTGGTGACCTGTGTTCAAGCTCTGAAATAGGCATAAAGGTGGAAGAGAGAACCAACTCCACAAAGTTGTCCTCTAGCATCCATGTGCACATATAAAAAATAAATCGCCGGGCGGTATTGGCACACGCCTTTAATCCCAGCACTCGGGAGGCAGAGCCAGGTGGATCTCTGTGAGTTCGAGGCCAGCCTAGGCTACCAAGTGAGTTCCAGGAAAGGCGCAAAGCTACACAGAGAAACCCTGTCTCGAAAAACCAAAAATAAATAAATAAGTAAATAAATAAATAGATAGATAGATCGATAGATAAATAAATAAATGAATAAATAAATCAGTAATGATTTAGATAAAAAAGGAAGTTGTGATGGACATGACCTGATAATATTCACTGAGTGCTTGGCACATTCCAGGCATAGTGTGGTGTTTCATTCAATCCCCACCTCTGGGTGGATGCCACTGTCTTTAGGAACTCCACTTTACAGATGGAGAAACTGAGGCTGAGAGAGGCCAGTGATGGGGACAAAGTCCTACTAGGCATAAAGCGAAAGACCAGGACCTGCTTGTATCCAGGAAGTCTGGCTCCAAATCCCATAAATTCAAAAGCAGTCTAGGAATGTGGCTTACTCGGTAGAGTGCTCTCTTAGCCTTCACAAAGTCCTGAGTTCCAGCCTCACCCCCCATTAGACTGGGCACGGTGGCACATGCCTGAGATCCCAGCACTCAGGAGGTAGAGAGGCAGGAGGATCAGAAATTCAAGATCATCTTCTGCCACATAGCAGACAGCTTGTTGGTTAGGAACACTCTCTACTCCTCTTCCGGAGGACTCTTGCCAGCCTACCACATGTCAGGCAGCTCACAATCACCTAGAACTACAACTCTAGGGGATACAACGCCCTCTACTGGGTTCCACAGCCACCTAGAACATTCTCTGGCCTCCAGGCAAGAATCACAGAGCCTCTCTTGTCAGAGGGAAAACAGGACAGTTCTGGGGAAAGGACCAATAGAGGTGGTCGACTGGGACTCAGCACTTCCTTCTCTGGTTATTAAGACATGATCTGACTCAACAACCAGAGATCGTAAGGCTCAGTAGGTAAGCCACTGAGTCCTCTTGTGGGCCAGGTGCCACCTCTAGAAAGTGGCAGGACCTGTCTAACCATTTTTCCTCTGAGTATAAAATGGAGAAGACAATCACATCCACCACTCAGGGTCCCCAAAGGGATTACACAGAAACCCCTATCATCTATCCACCTTCCCAGCATGCCTGTGGAATTAGACCACACTCTGTCGTTCCACCACTCTGAACTGATAGAGGAGGTTCTTTTGGTTTCTTCTTGTTGTTTCTTTATTTTTTAATGTTTTTAATTGAATAGAATTATATCACCTCCCCCTCCCTTTCCTCTTGCTAGCCCCTCAGAGTTCCCCTTCTTCAAGTCCCTCTCTCAAATTGATAACCTTTATTACATACATGTATATGCGTATATAAATACATAGAGATAGAACCTGCTCGTCCGTTCTTGTTGTTTATGTATGTATGGTTTCAAGGCTGTCCAATGCAGATTGGTCAGCCAATAAAGAATCTCATCTCTGGAAGAGGCTAATTCTCCTCCAAGCAGTCAATGGTGCCTATAGTTCTTTGTGGTCTCACAAGCCCGGTGGCCACCCAGTAAGATGTGCCTGCTGCAGCCAGCACCCTCGGGTAAAACCTGAAGTCATTTGTCCCCACCGTCCCCAGAGAGATGGCTCCTGTGAAGCATGTAAAAATCTGCTCATACTAAATACCACCAGATGCCCTCTGACCTGATGTCCCCATTAGGAGAGGAGAAAGCACATGATTCACAGAGCCACCTGATAAGACTGACTTTCTCCAACTGAAGTCTCCTCACACAGATGGGCTGAGCCCTCCTGTAGTCATGTCTCTTCTAACAGTGATGCCCTCACACCCCATTACACTCAGCAGTTAGTGCAAACCCTGCCTACACTGATCGGTGGAAGCATTTGTAGCAACTTGCTAATGCCTGGTACCAAGCTCCATGCCCATGAGCCGTGGAACTCCCAGCAAGTCCCCTTGCAGTGGAAACAGTTATCAGCCTCATGCTACCTGTTAGGACACTGAGCTCATAGACCCATATCACCGCTGCCCCTGGATGTATCAGAACCAGACTTAAGTCCGCTGGCTGCAAAGCCCATGGTGGTAGGCATTCCACAGGAGCCCAGAGGGAAGGTCCATGGCTGCTGCATTCAACTGTCCTTCATAAAAAGCAAAACTACATGGATATGCAGTCTCACCTCAGTCAGGATGGCAGTGATCAGGAAAATAAATGACAAAAAATGCTAGCAGCAATGTGGACAAAGGGAACCCTTACACACTTCTGAGGGAATGCAAACTAGTCCAGCCAATAGAAGTCAGTATGGAGGCTTCTCAACTAACTAAAAATAGATCGTTCATATGACCCAGCTATGACACTGCTGGGTATTTACTCAGTTTCTCTAAACCAACAAGTCACAGGGGTGCTTGGGCATCACTGTTTATTGCAGCACTGTCCACGATAGCTGCTTCATGGAACCAACCCAGGTAGACAACAATAGAAGGGGGTAAGGAAACGTAGTGCCTGCACACAATGGGAGTCTTCCCAGTCATTGTGTGGAATGAAATTATGCTGTCTGCAGGAAAATTGACTCAATAGCTGGTGAATTAAGACAGTCTCAGAAAGATGAGTACCATAGGTTCTCTGTCACCGGTAGTTCCCAGGTTTTTCAAAGATATATAAAATCATCTACATCTGACACGAAAGAAGTACAGTTGTCTAGGATGACAAAGGGAACTAACAAGAGATGGTGGGGGGAGGAGGGCCATGAGGGATAACATGCTGACTTATATCAGAGGCATATACAAAAGCTTCAAAAATACATGCTTTTAAAGAGAGATTTGAGGCTGGCGAGATGACTCAGGGGTTAAGTGTTTTATGTGCAAACATGAGGACCTGAGTTCCAATCCCAGCACCTACAAAAAAAGCTCAGCATGGTCCCATACACCTGTAGCCCCAGCGCTGGGAGGCAGAGACAAGGGGAGTCCTGGGGCTAGCTGACCAGTCAGTCTGGCCACTCAGTGAGCTCCAGGTTCTGTGAGAGACCCTGCCTCAAAATAAGGTGAGGAGTGATTGAGAAAGACACCTGACATTGACCTCTGGCCTCCATCTGAGCACAATACTCCTATCCAAATGAACACACACACACACACACACACACACACACACACACACACACACACACACAGAGTGAGATTCATCCTGAATCCCTGAAATGGGAGCAAAAATCCCCTGCTGACATGCGCCCTCTAAGTTTCTGGAACATTTCATCCTCAGCCCAGGAGTATGGCTCAAGTGTGTCATCATCATTTGATGATGAGCAAATCCCTCCCCCTTAGATGTTATATGAAGTCTACCATTTATTCTTCTATGTCTCTGTTAGTCCCTTTCAGTTGGAAAGACCAAGAGTGTAGCCAAGTCTGGGGGAGGGGCATTATAAACATGTTGCCATGTGCAATTGGACGCTCAAGAAAAGAAGATCCAGGCCCACAGACAGATCCTGCCACATCACCCCAGGCTTGCTTTCCTAGATGCTGATGCTACTCCCAGGAATGACCTCTCTTCCCAAGTGCTCGGTGGTTGTCACCAAGTCAGGGCCAGATTCTAGCAGTTCAGCTTCCCAAGTGAAACTGAGTCTCTCTCCTGCTGCTCCAGCATTGACTTCAGATTGTATCTCCTGGGTCCACTAGACTCACATGTTCTGAACCTACCACAACCCTGTGGCCAAGAGATAACAGTCTTACCTTCAACACCCCTGGAACCTGTGAGCATCCCAGAAGGGGAAGTCCCGCCCAATGAACTCAGAGACAGACAATGAGAAGTGTGCACTGCCCACAGTATGGAATTCTTCCCCTACACCCCCCAGAGCCATGCTATATCCATTCTTCACCCTCCTAATCCAGAGTCCTATCTCGTAGGAACCCCTCTCCTCTAGCTTTCTCCTGACCTCGTCCCGTGCTTGAGTCACAGAGCAATGAGAATAATTTATAACTCCGAGGATGGTTTCAGGGAGGAATGGAGGGGAAATGAGAAAGAGAAATGACTTAATTCTATTCCCAAAGTTTTGTGGCAGTCGCGGAGGTCTTGGGTTTACAGCCAGACATTATAGAATCTTCTCATGAGGGCATTTGATTCGAGAAAGGCGGTTAAGCAGGGAGGCACTTGGCTGCTCCTTCTAAATGGAAATTTTCAATTAGTCTGAATAAGTTAATTACATCATCCTTTAGTAACCACTCCTGTGATTCTGAAAATCCTCTATTAATTGATTCAACCATTTGCCCTCAAACCAAGCAGCAACAAACAGGTCGAGAGGGACAGAAGGAAAGCACTGGAGGGAGGAGGCTGTGCCAGTGGTGTTGATCAACCGACACAGACTTGGACAGCCAGGAAGAGGCCACACAAAGTGGGAAAATGTCTCCGTCAGACTGGCCTGTGGGCAAGTCTGTGGTGCATTGTCTTGATTGATGTGGGAAGATCCAGCCCACTGTAGGTGTACCACCCCTGGGCTGGTGGTCCTCGGCCATGATGAGCAAGCCGGTAAGCAGCACCCCTCCATGGCCTCTGCATCAGCTCCTGCCTCCAGGGTCCTGAGATCCTGCCCTGACTTCCCTCCATGACAAACTGTGACCTGGAAGTATAAGCAGAAACAAACCCTTTCCTCTACACGTTGCTTTGGGCCGTGGTGTTTATCACACAGCAGAAACGCTGACTGAGGCAATGGTAAAGATAAGGAGTGCTGTCGGCTTCTGACGCACGTGGGAGCCCCTGCTCCACCTGCCCCTTGGCCCGTCCAGTTCACCATCAACCACCTGAGAGATGGAGAGCACTGAGTGGACCAGAAGACAGACAAGCAGGAGACGCCTCCAGACGTCTCCATCCATGGAGAACTAGGATTGATGGTTCAAAGGTGAATAGTAACACCGACTGAGCGTGAGGCCCTTGATCCTCTACCTGTCACAACAGATGGGTCGTCCAGGGTCAGTAGCCCATGGAATTGTCCCCCACTTCCACTGTGCATTATTTTGGTGAGTTGGCCAGATCTTGTGACCATCAAGTGTGTCCTCATCAGATCCTTACCCACTAGGAACTCATTCTGCCTCTTGCTCCTTTAACCCCTTCTAAAAGATTTGTCTTTATTTTACATGGATACATATGTGTGTGTATGAGTATGTGCACATGTGTGCACAGGCACCCACAGGGAGAAAAAGATGAGCTGGAGTTACAGACATCTGTGAGCCACCTGACGTGGGTGCTGGGGTCTTCGTGATAGAGCAATAAGCTCTCTGGGTTGCTGAGCCATCTCTCCAGCCCTCCCTTTCTTTCTTTTAAAAGAAAAGATTTGTGTGTGTGTGTGTGTGTGTGTGTGTGTGTGTGTGTGTGTGTGTGTGT